>JAMYXO010003223.1:0-20805 GCA_033310375.1 Conus canariensis | reverse complement strand
GGGGTGTTTTCAACCCTTTGGTTTTTTGGGGAAAAAATAAATAATTTAAAATTAAGAATTTAAAAAAAAAGAAAGAAAATGACTCAATTGTTGTTGCCCTGTTGGGGAAATTAGGGAAATAAAGGGGGTTTTTTTGGGGGGAAGAAAAAAGGGGGGGGTTTCTGGGGAGGGGGGGTTTTGAAAGGGGTTTTTCAGTTTAGGGGGGTGTGTGATACTTTGTACTTGGAAAAAGGGGTTTAAAATAATGGAAAGGGGGGGGGGGAAATTAAAAAAAAAAATTTTATATAGAATAAATAAGTAATAAAGAAGAAACTTTAAAAAAAAAAAAAAAAAAAGTTTAAAAGGTGAATAAAAAAAATATTTACGCGGGTAGAAAATGTGGTATTAGGGGGGTTTATTTTAAATGTGGGGGTTAATTTTAAGGGGGAAAAATGGAGAAAAAAGGGGGTGAAAAATATTTTTGGGGGGGGGGGGTAAGAAAAGAAAAAAAAAGGGAAGGTAAATTTTTTTTAAAAGGGGGAAAGAAAAGGGCTATATCCTTCACCACTTGGGGGGGGTGGGGGGGGGGTGAGGGGGAAATTTAAGTGTTTTTAAAAAAAAAATTTGGGTAGAGCACGAAATGAAAAATGGTTGGCACAATTCCGGTTGGGAAAAGATACCCGGACAAAAAAACAGGGAATTGTTGAACAACAAACCCCCACCCAACAACACCACAACCCACACCACCAACACACCAAAACACCCAAACACACACCACCCAAAGGGGGCGGGGGGGGAACACAGTAAAACAATGTTCTAGGTGAGTTTAAGCTTATCAAGGGGACTAATTGGGAAAATTTTAACACACAAACACAAACCACACAACACACACAAACACACACACACCACAACACACCCCCACACACAAAGGGGGTAAAAATTATTATCTTAAATCATCACTGATGGGGATGATCTATGAGATCAACGGTATGTAGGAAAGATTTTTCTCCTTTCCCCTTGGGCCGGAATGGTGGAGTATGGCAAAGGGCTTTTTAGGGGTAAAGGGGCCCTCCAGTGGTCAATAAGGTTTTGCATTCATCAGTGTGTTGGCAGGCCAGGATTCTTCTTTTGGTGTTGTTGGGACTGTTCCACCGTCATTGGGGCTGCATGGATTAATTGCAGACCCGCCAGGGTGGAGTATTGCAGAGATGTTATGTCATAGTCTGGAGTGCCCGGTTCTCAGTATCACAATGATGGTCTTCTTCGTTTACTTAGGTCGGAATCCTGGAGGTAGTGACGGAGGCTGCTGTATGGTGAAGACCCTCCAGTGGTCAGTATGGTTTTGCACTCATTGGTGAGTTGGCAGGCCAGGTTTCCACTTTGGGCCAAGCTGGGAATGCTCCGCTGTCTCTGGGGCTGCACTGCATTGATGGTTTGAAAGACTCACAGGTGTGGAGTATAGTGGACCTGTCATGTTGAGGTCAGGGGAGCCTTATCCTCAGTCCAACAATGTTCACTTGGTCTGATTTGGGCGTCCGGTAGTATGCATCCCTCTTGTTGAAGTCTGGGTGCTGCTCAAGTCATCTTCCTATTTGTCTCCTTGGAAATATTTTAGATTTATTCCAAGGAGACTACCTTTTACAGTTGGGGCTGCTGTCCTTCCTTTGTCAGTTGGTCAGCTTCTTCATTTCCACATAGTGCAGTGTGAAGGTATTCACTGGATGGGAGTATTGTCAGTGACTGATAATGGTAATAATTTTAAATCAGTAGTACCAAGGTGGTGACCATTGTTATACAAGTGGAAAAATGCAGTGGTGATGGTGCAATGGTGCAAGGTGGGGGGGCATAGGAAAATACCAATGACCTGTGGGTGATGCTCACTGGCATGGGTGAGATCAATGGTACTGTAGGATGATAGTCACTGAGGTAAGTGGAATAATAAGGTGGCATTGGTATAATATTGCAGGTTGAGAAAGTGGGTGGAGGGGGTTGGGGTAGATGACTGGTGGGTGATGGTCATGTTTCATTGGAGATACTGTAGGATGATGATAATTGTTGGTATAAGTGGGATGATGTTGTGGCATGGTGTAAAGTGTCGGTGGGGGAATGGGGCAGGTGTTTAAAGATGGGTGGATGATGATGATGGTAAAGGTGTAGGTATGGTCATAGTGGTGTAGGATGATGGTCATTTTTGTAAAAGGAGTAGGAGAGTGCATTAGTAAGTGTGATAATGCCAGTGGTGGAGTAAAGGAAATGATTATAAAGACTGATGGATGTTGATAGCTGTGATGAGATCTACAGTACTGTAGGGGGGTGGCAGTCGTTATAAGTGAAATAATGTCATGGCATTGATGTAGTAATGCCAGTTGGAAAAAAAAAAAAAAAAGGGATGAAGAATAATGGATAATTGGTCATTGTCTTGAGTGGGGTAAACAGTGCTATAGGATGTTGTTCATTGCCATAAGTGAAATAGCATGATGGCACTGGCATGATAATGCCAGTTGAGTTTAAAAAAAAAAAACAACCCAGAACAACACCACCACCACCACCACCACCACCAACAACAGCAACTTTGGGGGGGGGGGGGGGGGGGGCAATGATAAATGACTCGGTTGGTGGTAAAGGTTGTATCTATAGATGAAATTATATCTTATGAGTGGTGGTAATAATGTAATGATGATGGTGGTCATATATGGGAATGTGGGGGGGAGGGGGGGGGAAAAAAAAAGGGGACACACACAAAACACCCCCCCCCCCCCCCGACAAACACATGTACATGCATCCAAGCATACCTGTATGTCTAGGGGTGATCATGAGATACAAGATACAATGGGGACAAAGGAAAGGAAGTGGTCAGTGAAAAAAAAAAAAAAAAAAAAAAAAGGAAAGGGGGGGGGGGGGGGGTGTTTACTGCAAGTTAATGTGGTGTGGGTGGGTGTGTGATTTTGTGGAATATATAGTGAGTTGTTGTTGCAGTGAGGGACCGGTGTAATCATGTACTTGGGTTGGGATGCTGGTGATACGGGGGTGGGGGGGGTAGGGTGGGGGTGGGGTGGGGGGGGGTCAAGGGAAAGAGCGGGGGGAGGGGGGTGTTACAGGGGGGGGGGGAGTTTGGAGGTGGGAGGGTCGACTACTGGGCCTACCCTTTTTTTTTTTTTTTTTTTTTTTTGGGGGGGGGAGGGGGAAAGGGGGGGATATTGTGTGTGTGTGTGTGTGTGTGTGGGGGGGGATGGAGTAGGGGGTAGATCAGAGGGTAGGTAGTTCATTGATATAGAACATGCATAGGGTGTGGTGGAATGTGAAAGGTGAAGGAGGGTGGCTGTAGATTAGGTATGAAGTGAGGAGCGGGAGGGGGGGGGCTTCTTGGTGGTGCTGTGTGTGTGTGTGTGTGTGTGTGTGTGTGTGTGTGTGTGTGTGTGTGTGTGTGTGTGTGTGTGTGTGTGTGTGTGTGTGTGTGTGTGCGTGCATGTGTGTGTGTGTGTGTGTGTGTGTGTGTGTGTGTGTGTGTGTGTGTGTGTGTGTGTGTGTGTGTGTGTGTGTGTAAGTAAGTAAATGAACAAAATAAAATGAAATAAATTAATTGAAAAAAAAAAAACAAAACAAAAAAACCCTTGATAAATACATAAATTAGAAGTGGGGGGGTGGGGGGGGGGAGTTGTAAGGGGAAAGATAAAGCAAAATTAAGATTAAATAGGTGGAGGGTGGCTGTAACTACTGTATGTAGTGAGTGAAGGGGATATGGTGGTGGTGTGTGTATATGTGTATGTGTGTGTGTTGGTGGGGGATATTGCCAACTGATGTAGAAGTGGTGGGTGTGTGCGTAAGGTTATTGTTGGATGTTGATGCCTTGGGGTGTGTAGTGTGCCCAGTTTGGCAATGAGATGGGATTCTTGAGTTGTGCGTTCAAAGCTGTCACTCTGTGACTGCCAGAGTGCCATGACTTTGACATGGTTGATGTTGTGTTGGGTGTGGTTGAAGTGTAGGGCGACGGGTTTGGGTCGGTGGTGGCGGATATCAGCCAGGTGTTCAGTGATGCGTGTTTCAAGTGTGCGTGATGTTTCCCCTATGTAGATCTTGCCACACAGCTGGCAGTGGATGGCATATATAATGTTGCGGCTCTGACATGAGAATGTGCGTTTGACTGTGAAGGAGTCTTTGGGGCCCTGTAAGATGGTGTCTGGTTTGGTGAGGGGGCAGATTTTGCAGTTGGGTTTAGAGCAGGGGTGAGTACCTGGTGGTGTAGCTGTGGTTCTGTTCAAATTGGACCGCACGAGGAGGTCTTTGAGGTTTTTGTCACGTTTGAATGTGATCATGGGTTTGGTATGGAAGGCGGGTTTGTGGTTATGTACAATGTGCCAATTGGATTTGAGGATCCTACAGATGGGGAGGGTGTGCGGGTGGTAGAGGAGGTAGGCTGTGGGTCTGTCTGTCTTGGTTGGATGCTGGGTTTCAAGAGCAGATGTTCTGGATACAGCTATGGTGCGGCGGAGTGCTGCATTGATGATGGAACTGGGGTATCCGCGGTTGGTGAAAAATTGTGACATTTTGGCTGCTTGTATAGTGAAGTCTTCCTCGCTGGAGCAGAGTCTGCGAAGACGGAGAAATTGTGAGTATGGGATGCTGTTTTTAGTGTATGGGTGGTGGGAGGATGAGTAGTCTAGGTATGCATGTGCGTCGGTGGGTTTGTAGAAAATGGAGGTTTTGAGTAGGCCATCTTCAAGGGAGATGGTGATGTCTAGGAAGTTGACTGACTGTGAAATGGTGTAGGTTAGTTGGATGGATGGATGGAAGGTCTGGGCAAAGTTGAGGAAGTTGAGGAGGTCTTGTTTTGGCATAGATGTGGCTCCCAGTCCATCATCGATATACCTTTTGTACAGTTCGGGTGTGGGGCCTGTGTATGTGTTGAGTAGGCGGTGTTCCAAGTGCCCCATGAAGAGGCAGGCATAGGCTGGTCCCATTTTGGTACCCATGGCAACACCACTAATTTGTGAAAATGTGTGCTTGTTGAATTGAAATGTGTTCAGGGTGAGGACTAATTCAGCAAGTCTGACCAGTGTGGAGGTGGGAGGGTGTTGTTGGTTGGGGGGCCGTTTGTCAAGGAAAAATGTGAGGGCCCTCAGTCCATCAGCGTGGGGGATGGAGGTGTACAGTGACACCACGTCAAGTGTGAAGAGGAGGCTGGGTTGGAAAGTGGGGTCTGTGTTGTATGAGTTAATCATGTTGAGTGTGTGGGTTGTGTCTTTGAGGTAGGTGGGGAGGCTTTGTACTATGGGTTGAAGGAGGAAGTCTAGGTATTGCGAAATGTGTTCAGTGGGGCAGCTGCAGGCAGAAACAATGGGTCTGCCGGGTGTGTTCATTTTGTGTATTTTGGGGAGTAGGTAGAAGGTGGGCTGTTTGGTGTCTGTCATAATGAGGAGTTTGGTTGTAGTGGGTAGATTGTTGAGTCTGATTTCTTTTTTGATTGAGTTAGCAATGAGTTTCTGGTGTTGAGGGAGGGGTGATGTTGTGAGTGGTGTGTAGAAATTTGTGTTGGATAGTTGTTTTTGTGCTTCTGCTATGTATAGTTGTTTGTCCCAAACTACAACTGCACCACCCTTGTCTGCTGGTTTGATGACAATGTCCTGTCGTTCTCTTAGTGATTTGAGGGCTTTTTGTTGGTTTTGTGAAAGGTTGCAGTGTCGGACAGGTTTTGAGTTGATCCGGCTGATGTCTATTTTGCATGTTTTTATGTAGAGTTCAATTTCACTGGATTTGTTAGAGGGTGGTTGGCGGAGTATTGGGGTTTGAAATAGTTGAGTGAGGGTGTCAGAGTTTTGGGGTGGTGGGGGCCTGGGTATGTTTTCAAGTGCTGCCATCCAACGAAGTTTCCTAAAAAACTTTTCCACATCAATGTGGTTCTGGTAATTGTTGGTGGTGGGTTGAGTTGGGATGAATTTAAGTCCTTTTGTTAAGACTGATCTTTCATCGTCAGAGAGGGGGAGGTTGTCAGGGATGCAGTAGACAAGATGGTGGTGGTGATCAGATGTGGTAGTGGGGTCAGGATTGTGGGTTGGGGAAGCAGAATGGTCCGGGCGAATAGTTGTTTGTTTGTTTTGTAATTGTGATAGTTTGTTTTGTTTGGTCTGGTTGCAGTGGTTGTAAATGAGTTGGTTGTGTGTATGGATGAGTTGTCTGAGTTTGGAGGCAGAGGCTGTGGGCATGATAATTGTGGTTTGTTGTTTGAAATGTTGGAGAAGGTTGGAGAGAGATTTCAGGGTGGAACTGAGTGTTTTTATATGTGCCAACATGAGTTTACAACTGGCCCGGAAGAGAATCTTTTTGGTGGTAGTGATGAGAGTGGTGTTGTGGAGGTTGGAAGCAACATGAGTTTACAACTGGCCCGGAAGAGAATCTTTTTGGTGGTAGTGATGAGAGTGGTGTTGTGGAGGTTGGAAGTGGTGTGGGAAAGTGAGAAGCCACGAGGTGTGATGTGTAGTTTAAGACATTGTTTAAGAAAGTTGAAATGGGATGCTGATTTGGTTTTCTGAAACTGTGTTTTGGCATAGCCTAGTGCGAACGGTTGGATGGTGGGTGGTAGAAACTGAATGGACCTGCAGAAGCTGGCATGGGTACGGGAGAAAATTTGGGCAGTTGGCATTGTGTTGTGGTGTTAGTTATTGTTGGCCAGGTAGTGGGACAGAGACGAGTGGGGAATCAAGAATGCAAAATGACGATTGAAAGTGTGTAGAAGAAATGGAGGTGACGGAGAATAGAAGGTGGGACAATCAAAATCAAAACAAAATCTGAAACAAATGGAGGACAGTGGGAATGAGAAGTGGTAGACAGCGTTCACAAGTACACGGTAGGGAGTGGAAGACGTGACGTGGAATACAACACAACAAAGGGTATCAGGGTTGACAGGTACACACACAAAAAAGGGGCGAAAACAGGACGTGAAATACAACACAACAAAGGGTGTCAGCCTTCACACATATATCTGGAACAGGAGACGTGACGTGAAATACAACACAACAAAGGGTGTCAGCCTTCACACATATATCTGGAACAGGAGACGTGACGTGAAATACAACACAACAAAGGGTGTCAGCCTTCACACATATATCTGGAACAGGAGACGTGACGTGAAATACAACACAACAAAGGCTGTCAGCGTTCACACATATATCTGGAACAGGAGACGTGACGTGAAATACAACACAACAAAGGGTGTCAGCCTTCACACATATATCTGGAACAGGAGACGTGACGTGAAATACAACACAACAAAGGCTGTCAGCCTTCACACATATATCTGGAACAGGAGACGTGACGTGAAATACAACACAACAAAGGCTGTCAGCCTTCACAAATATATCTGGAACAGGAGACGTGACGTGAAATACAACACAACAAAGGCTGTCAGCCTTCACACATATATCTGGAACAGGAGACGTGACGTGAAATACAACACAACAAAGGCTGTCAGCCTTCACACATATATCTGGAACAGGAGACGTGACGTGAAATACAACACAACAAAGGCTGTCAGCCTTCACACATATATCTGGAACAGGAGACGTGACGTGAAATACAACACAACAAAGGCTGTCAGCCTTCACACATATATCTGGAACAGGAGACGTGACGTGAAATACAACACAACAAAGGCTGTCAGCCTTCACACATATATCTGGAACAGGAGACGTGACGTGAAATACAACACAACAAAGGCTGTCAGCCTTCACACATATATCTGGAACAGGAGACGTGACGTGAAATACAACACAACAAAGGGTGTCAGCCTTCACACATATATCTGGAACAGGAGACGTGACGTGAAATACAACACAACAAAGGCTGTCAGCCTTCACACATATATCTGGAACAGGAGACGTGACGTGAAATACAACACAACAAAGGGTGTCAGCCTTCACACATATATCTGGAACAGGAGACGTGACGTAAAATAGATTGTGGAAGACGTGACGTGAAATACAACACAACAAAGGGTGTCAGCCTTCACAAATATATCTGGAACAGGAGACGTGACGTAAAATAGATTGTGGAAGACGAGACGTGGAGTACAACACAACAAAGGGTATCAGTCAATATGAAGAATAAAGTTTCAAAATGGAGTGACTGACGGCGGAGAACGAAGCAAAATGTAGAAAGAGAGGGTGTTAGTTACCGCCAATGACATTGACAAACAAAGCACATGACAAGACACGATGCATTTCAACCACTTGGGTCTTCTTCAGGCGAAAACATAAATCACATTTAACATTTAAGACAGTACAAACAAAGAACGAAAATGACTCGTCTGTTGTTAGTCCATGTGGTGGGGAGAATAGCCGCTAGGCGGAAATGACAAGGGGGATTATGGGAGAGGAAAAGGAGGGGGGGGGGGGTCGTGGGGGGAGGGGGGGGGTTGTGTGATACGATAGGGTTGTGTGTCTAGTTTAGTGGGGTGGTGTGATATCTTTGTGACGGTTGTGATAATGGTGGATTGATAATAATGGTAGGGGGGGGGGGGGGGGGCAAACTGGGAAAAAAAAAAAATTAAATTATATATAGAAGGGGTAAATAAGTACATGAACAGAAGAAACTTTAAAAAAAAAATAAAAAAAAAATAATAATAAATAAATAAATAAATAATAAAAAAGTTTAGGTGAATAAAATAAATGATTTCGCTGGGTGATGAAAGAGGTGGTGGTAGTTATGTGTGGGTAGTTGTGAAAGGTGTGTGGGTAATGTTAATGAGGGAGGGAAGGGGATGGAAGATAAATGGGTGATAAGGTATGATTGGGAGGGGGGGGGTGAGAGAGAGAAAAAAAAAAAAAAGGGAGGAGGGTAATGTGTGTGTGTGTGGGGGGGGGGGGGAGGAAGGGGGGCAAGAGAAGGAGAGCTCATATCTCTTCATCCACTATGGGGTGGGGGGTGGGGGTGGGGGTGGGAGGTTGGGAGGTTCATATTAATTGTGTTGTTTAAAAAAGTAAACAATGCTGTGGGATGATGTTCACTGTAACAGGTGAAATAATGTGTTGGCATCAATATGCTGCTGTTTGTTGAGAGAAGATAGCAGTTGTCACCGATCGGCGGTACTAAATCAGTATGTCCATGTGTTTAAGAGTAGTGGGGGTTCAAGATAGAGAGCGTGTGCGCGAATGCGTGTGTGTGTGTGTGTGTGTGTGTGTGTGTGTGTGTGTGTGTGTGTGTGTGTGTGTGTGTGTGTGTGTGCGCGCTCGCGCGTATGTGAGGTTGGGGTTTAGTTAGCTACAGTTAGGTTAAGTTCCTCAGGGTTAGGTAGAAAGATCAGGCTAGGTAGGAGCCTGGGGAAGTAGGACATACAATATTCTTTCATTCCAGTCTTCACTTATTGAAGGAATGGAATGGAAGCGGGAGGTTGGTTTCGTTCCCGATTGTTACCCTTTTGTTACCTTGGTTCTACACCAGAGAAGGCGGGGCAGGATATCGGCTGTTGTTGTGTTGTCAAGTCTGTGAGTTGTTGTGGTAAATTGTCGTGTTGTTGCACGAGCAACAACTAGTCCGTTGGTCAGGCGTGTCAGCTCTGCGGAGGGATACACTTCTCTGACCAATCGTTGTTTTGTGTGGTGAGTAGAGTTCGCTTGATTCCGACCAGGGCGGAATGTGTTGGGGTAGCTTCACTTCGGTCCCTGGTGTTCGTCGGAGTGGACGTATTCCTTGTAGGTGCGGCGGCAGCGCCGTTAGTTTTTGAAGAGTGACTTCAAGTCATAGTTAGGGCCAGGTCCTCGTCGGGTTTGGGTGCCCTTGGCCTGTGCTGAGTCGGTGTCGTCCTTGTTGGCAGCCACTGTCAGCCAGTTGCAGAACTGGTGTGGTTGATCGTCTGTATGTCCAGGTTGGTGATCTGTTAGGTTCGTTGTGTTGTAGTTCGTCGTGTTGTCTTGTATTATGGCGAGTTGTACTGTAGTTGTCTCATGTTGGGATTAGTTGTATGGTGTTCGTTGCGTATACTGGTTGTCTGGTATGATGTTGTCTTGGTTCCGTGATTGGAATTTGTTGTCAGCCGGTTTGTGTTGTCACCTTTTTCCTGTATATTTTTGTAAGTAATGTACATAGTGGTTCCTGAGTTCGATTTTCTCAGGACAGTTTGGCTAGACAATGTGGGTTCAATATAATGACCGTTGATGGACAGTGATGTAGATATTGTTTGTGGTTAGTTCATGGTAATGTCAGTGGGTTCAATAAGAGGGTAGTACGAGGTTGCATTGGGTTGAGGATCATAATATGAGTCAGGTGCAGATGTGTCTGCGTGAATCATAGAGGGGTTTGATGATTGTGCTCAATCTCAATTGTAAATAGTAGGAGTTCGTTGAAATTGATTAACAATTCCGGAGTTGACCTGCACAGCATTGGAATCGGTTAACTGTGTAGTAGGGCTAAGGCCAATTTATGGTCGAGTGGTTTATACTGGAGTACGGTCGTGACTATTCAACTTATATTGGTGTCTTGTCACTTTCGTTACGAGTTAGGGTTCTCGACGCGGGTGTCGTGCGCGTGCAGACTGTATCTGTGGCGTACGCATTTGGCACAGGACAGTGAGTCCATATGGTTAGAAGTTTTGTAAGAAAGTGACAGTCGTCACACGTGCAGGGATGTATGTATTTGTGACAGAACGGGGTTGGAGAAAGATCTTAGGTTGTGGGGAGGCAACCCAGTTATGAATTTTAGTAAGCAGAAAGAAGGGAAAGGTAAAGTTTAAGGCGAGTAGCTTAGCAGTTGATAGGATAAAAACGGATGATGTGCAGCATGTAATATTGTATGAAGTGTGGTTGTGTTGGCATAACAAGGATTAACCACTGGGTTATCTGACAAGAGATGACATGAGAGCGAGGTGCTGGATGGAAATTTTGGCGAACAAATCATGTTGTTTTGATATGATTATAATTGACAGTGCAAAGAGGGGTAATAATGTGAAGGATTGTGGCTGCAAGCCGATTCTCTTGTGTGAACATGCTGGAACTGTGAACCGCTAAGAATTGATAAGTTTTGTTGTTGTTGTTGTTGTTTTTCCCCTCTGAGAGATGTGTATTACTACTGGTTATTGTGTGGAGACATTTCCTTGTGAAATTGGCCATTTCCTAGATTATTTAGTATGTCCTAAGGGGGCCCATGGAGTCCGTGTTGGATCGCTTAGATTGGTTTATTTCTCCGAGAATTGGGTGTGATTCATAATTTCATATGTAATAGCGTGGATGGGCTCAGGGAGAATATTGTTTTACCGTTGTTGTAAGGGTTGGCAGGAGATTGGTCTGATAACCCCAAAGCGAGTGACGGGTTGGGGGATGTATTCGAAATTTAAGGGGTCACTCTCATGCCCGAGTGGGAAGTAGGCAAGGGAGATGGAGAGTTAAAGCTTTACCAAGTAGCCTATGTGCCTTGATGACTCGGGTAGTAGCAACATTACAGTAGGGGCCTACAGTTGTGTCAGCAGGTATCCTGTTCCGTCCTGAGGCTGGGGCCAGATCACCGCGTGTACTGCCGCGTGCCGGCAGGTGAGCGGCGCTTTCCAGGGCCTGCTGTTTTCCCGGGAGAGGGAGACCACCCAGGCCATCTGCCGTCTGTGGGGCAGCTCTCCTCCGGCTACCGGTGCTCTTCCGGGAGTTCTCCGGCGCTGGTTCCTCGTCCCGGTTTAGGTGTCCTGTGAGAGGGCGCTGCACCAGGCCTTTTCCACCCTTGGTGTCCGGCGGGGCCTTCAGAGGAGGAGGCGTCCTACGAGCCCCGGACCCGTCGAGAGGGCGTCTGGTGTGTGTACGTTGGGTGTCGTGCCCATCGCGGGGAGGAGTCAGACTGCGGGAAGCCACGGTCAGCGCCGGGGCGCAGAGTCTTCGGGGAGGGTGTCGGCCCGCGGAGGAGCCACGGTCAGCGCCGGGGTGCAGTCTTCCGGGGAGGTGTCAGCCTGTGAGGGGCCACGTACAGCGCCGAGGACTGGAGCTTTCCGGGCCGGGATGGGTTGTCCCATGTTTGTGATAGAAGGGGTGTAGCGTTAGGCAGTAGGGTTAGGGGTGTTAGCTACTGCCTCCTTTTAGGACGTAGTGGCCGGCACAGTGTAGGGTACTTGTCGTTGCCTCCCTTAGGGACGCAGCGACCAGTTTGGTAGTGGTCCCGGGTTAAAAGAGAAGGGTGAGTCCTGGGGAGAGGTGTGGGTGGTAGCGGTCGTTAAGAGATTAGAGTCCCTTTGGTAAATCCTTGTCCCTAGTAGTTAGTCACCACGTGTGCGGGCTATCGCTGTGTTCCCAGGTCACAGTGGTATACTGTAACTGGTGTTTTAGGTTAGGTTAGGGTCTTCCAGGTCATTATAGTAGAGTAGGGTGAGACAGCGGGAATTGGATACTTGTGTGCAGTTGTGGATGTGCGTGAGTGGTAGCGCCATGGAGTGTGTGTGAAATAAAGAAGCGTGCGTGATTGTAAAACTGTGTTAGTGTGCTGTGTTGTCTGACCTAGTGTGTGATAGGCGTGGGTAAGGGTGGTAGGGCCGTCCGGCTTAGCGACCGTGACACTTTGGTGGAGATGCGGGGTAACATAAGGGGTTCTGGGTAGGTGATAGGTAGCTAGGAGGGAGGTAAGGGGGTGTTGTGTCCGGTGTGTACGTTGTGTGAAATGTAAGTGGGTGGTTGGTGGGAGCGTACCAGTACCCTGGGAGGTGGTACGTAGTGTCCCTGTTCACTTCAGGCAGGTTTCCATTGGCATTGGGCAGGGCACTTGTGTTGGTGTGAATGGGTTGGCGCTACCGTGTGGGTGAAGTATGAATGGTCAATAAACATTGAGTGGTTGTTGGAAGTGTGAGTGATTACACCGTACAGTGTAGGTGAGGTGCCGGAGGGTACCAGGTGTCCTTTGTGTCCCTTACATGTGGTATAACCCAGTGAGTAGGTAGAGTGGTACCCGGCCCGTGACTGTGCACACTGTGTGCTCGGATATCCTGTGGGGATTAAGGGCAGAGTAAGCCCAGGTGACTGTGTGTGGGAAGCACGAGGGTGCGCAGTGTTGTG
This sequence comes from Conus canariensis, assembly GCA_033310375.1. Classification (NCBI taxonomy): domain Eukaryota; kingdom Metazoa; phylum Mollusca; class Gastropoda; order Neogastropoda; family Conidae; genus Conus; species Conus canariensis. The sequence continues at coordinate 7,816 of JAMYXO010003223.1, read as the reverse complement.
GCATAGGGTATGCTGTGAGTGCACCTGGACTTGAGGGGTGCAAGTGCACTGTGATCGTGTGGGTGCGGCCTACCAGAGACAGTGAGGCCTGTGACTGTGGGTAACTGGTGCGCATGCACAGTGGACGGTGGACACACGGTGTCACGTGGTTCAGTCAGTGACCAGACAGTGCATTGGTAGTATTATATGGGTTGGAGCTCATGGGGGTATATGTATGAGGTACACAAGTGTGGGTGGAGTTATGCTTGGTGCGTGACTCATTGAGAGTATTGTGTACTTGTGCTGAGTTGCTTTAGTTTGTTGGTTAGGGGGGCAAGCGCGTGGTTAGGAACATCTACTTGCGTTCATATTGGATATTGTCCCTTGTTAGCTCTGTGGTGGTAGGGGTTATCCCATGCCTAAACACACCCGAGCCCATCCGCAGTACGACCCCGATAGTGTCATGGATCCACAGGCCTCTATGGCGGATACCAAACCTAAGGTTAGTGACCAGGATGCGGGGGTGGATCAAGAACAGGGGACGGGGGCTTATGCAAAGTTTGCCAAGTTGGGAGCGGCGATGGGTTTAGCTGGGGGAGACCTCGCCAAGTTCGTCACAGACTCAGTACGTAATGAGGATGAGAAGACGGCGAGAGAAGCAGAATTGGAGTTCCGGATGGAGGAGAAAGTGAGGCAGAAGATGAGGGATGAAGAGGAGAAAGCTGCTAGGCAGAGGGAGCTAGAGATGCAGCAGAGGAAGATAGAAGAGGAGGAAGCTGCTAGGCAGAGGGAGCTAGAGATGCAGCAGAGGAAGATAGAAGAGGAAAAAGCTGTTAGGCAGAGGGAGCTAGAGATGCAGCAGAGGAAGATAGAAGAGGAGAAAGCTGATAGACAGAGGGAGCTAGAAATGAAGCAGAAGAAGATCGAAGAGGAGAAAGTGAGGCAGAAGATGAAGGATGAGAGGGAGCTAGAAATGCAGCGGACGCAGATTGAAGAGAAGAAGGCTGCTAGGCAGAGGGAGCTAGAGATGAAGCAGAAGAAGATAGAAGAGGAGAAAGCTGCTAGGCAGAGGGAACTAGAGGTGAAGCAGAAGAAGATCGAAGATGAGAAAGCAGCGAGACAGCTGGAACTGGAACTGCAGAGGAAGAAGATGGAGGAAGAAAGGGCAATAAGGGAAATAGAAGCTCAAGCACGGCAAGCCGAGTTAGATCTCAAGAGACGAAGGGATGAAGCCGAGTTAGAGGCAAGAGAGCGAGAGCTAATCATACAAGAGAGACAAGCCTTAGATGAAGCAGCGCATAGGAAACGCTTGATTGAGGTGGAGGAAACGAAGCATGTCCACCTTGAGCCGTTAGGAGAGAACGACGACGTGGACGCTTTCATCGCCCAATTTGAGCGTGTAGCCCAGATGTGCAAGTGGAGCAAGACCTCATGGCCCACACGTCTGATGTCTCTGCTGAGAGGAAAGGCTAGAGAAGCGGTGATGCGGTTAAGTGCGGATGAGTTAGGCGACTATGATCAGATAAAGAGCGCCCTGTTAAGCCACTTCAGGCTAGATGCTGAGGCCTACCGGGAAAAGTTCAGGAGCATCAAGAAGGACGCTGCTGAGACTTTCGGCCAGATGCTGGGAAGGATGAAGCGGTGGTTTTCCCTCTGGTGTGCGGCAGCGGGCAAGGATGAGAGTGTGGCAGAGGACGTAAAGGATCTGCTTTTTCAAGAACAGTTTTACCAGGTGCTGTCCCCAGAGTTCACGATCGAGGTCCGGAAGACATGCCCGAAAACTGTTGAACAACTTGCAACAGAAGCTACTGTTTTGGCAGAGGCCAAAAGACTGGGGAGGAAGGCGAGACAAGACCGAACAGTTAACCAGCCCAACCTGGGTAATACACGCGAAACAGTAGGGAGCCAGCCCACACAGAGATCCCAACAGAGTGATGGTACACTGCAGCAGCTGAACAGGAGATCAGAAGGGCCTAGATCGACCATAGTTTGTTTCAACTGCAAGAAGCCAGGCCACATCGCTAGGAAATGCCCTGAGCCCCATTCTGTTGGAGCTGTTCATTGCTGTGACCAGCCCCAAGCTCGAGTAGTCCCTACGTTGTGTCGCCCATGCGCTGAGCAGCGGTACGAGCCTGCGTGCATTGTAGAAGTGAACGGGTCTCCGGCCAATGGATTACGGGACACGGGTGCCGGACACACCGTAGTGGCCAAGTGGTTAGTACCGGCAGATGCGTACACAGGAGATACAGTCCCAGTAGTGTTGGCCGAGTCCAGATGTAGGTCCGTATTACCTGTGGCGGTAATAGAGTTGAAGTCGCCATTCATCGCAGGGAAGTTGGAGGTTTTGGTCATGAATAGCCCTGTGCAGGAAGTCCTGATCGGAAACTTCGCAAAGAGAGTAGGAGATCCCGGTTGGACACGTGTGCCTGTATACGCAGACCCGGCGCTGGTAGGGGCAGTGCAGACACGCGCGCAGAGAGCCAGGGAGCAGCAAGAACCTGTACCACTGCCCGTCGAGGAATGCATTCTGAACACCTCTACCCAGCAGTTAATTCAGATGCAGGACCAGGATGAAACCTTGAGGAAGGCTCGGAGTGCGTTTGAAGCAGGGACGCACTTCCACACCAAGTTTGGACGAGTTGAGTACGCGCGGAAATCTGGTGTACTGGTCCGGCGGTTTGAGGGTCCCAAGGACGTAGCGAATCAGATCTGCGTCCCAGCTGAACTACGGACCACGGTGATGAAGCTAGCCCACGACGTACCCATGTCTGGTCATTTAGGTACCACCCGAACCAAGGAGCGAGTTGGTCGCCATTTTTATTGGCTAGGCATGCATGCTGACATTCGTCGGTACTGCCAGTCATGCGTCCAGTGTCAGCGTACAGTGGATAAGGGAAGAGTCTCAAGAGTTCCCCTTGTAAGGATGCCACTGATGCGCAGGCCCATGCAGATACTGAGAGATCGGTGGTTGCAACCCGAGAGGCAAGAGCTCTGCACAGCTACAGAGTACGTCGTCAACCTAAGGAACAAAATAGCTAAGACGTGCAAGTTGGCAAAGGAGAACTTGGCAACGGCAGCTTGCAGGTACAAGCGGCATTTTGACTTGACGGCGAAACCCAAGAAGATAGCTGTGGGGTCTAGAGTACTAGTGGGAGGATCACAAGGTGGGCACTGCAGCTGCAGGCATTCCAGTTTACGGTGCAGGCAGTGTCTGGAAGTGACAATGTGGCGGCAGACTTCTTGAGTCGATTGACAGAGAGAGAGACAGAGAGAGAGAGAGAGAGAGAGAGAGAGAGAGGAAACCTGAGGGTTCCATTAACCTGTGTCGTGAGAGGTTGACATTGTCGAAGCTATGCATGTGTTATTATCTTTGGTAAAGAATGGCGTAGCAAAGTGTTACTGAGGGTGTGGTATTTGTAGCACGTGTTACACAGTTGTGCGTAATCAGAGCCCCCTCAGTTATGAAATTTATATGTAGTGCGTAGTGTAACGGCTGCCTATAAGTGCCTGCGTTAAGGTAGTGTGAAGCAGCGTTAGACCAGGTTGATTAATGTAACCTGTGATTGTTGATGTATTTAAAAGTTGATGCTGTTGTGATGGAAGTTTTGGAGTGCATCAAAAGTAACAGTAGGACAGAATGAGTGATGGGAAATTGGATTCTCATAGGTAGGGTGTGGCTAAAACGCCGATCGAGTGAGAAGTTGTTTGTTTTAAACTGTAGTTAAAACTTAGGCTGGGGGGTGTGTCACCGATCGGCGGTACTAAATCAGTATGTCCATGTGTTTAAGAGTAGTGGGGGTTCAAGATAGAGAGCGTGTGCGCGAATGCGTGTGTGTGTGTGTGTGTGTGTGTGTGTGTGTGTGTGTGTGTGTGTGTGTGTGTGTGTGTGTGTGTGTGCGCGCTCGCGCGTATGTGAGGTTGGGGTTTAGTTAGCTACAGTTAGGTTAAGTTCCTCAGGGTTAGGTAGAAAGATCAGGCTAGGTAGGAGCCTGGGGAAGTAGGACATACAATATTCTTTCATTCCAGTCTTCACTTATTGAAGGAATGGAATGGAAGCGGGAGGTTGGTTTCGTTCCCGATTGTTACCCTTTTGTTACCTTGGTTCTACACCAGAGAAGGCGGGGCAGGATATCGGCTGTTGTTGTGTTGTCAAGTCTGTGAGTTGTTGTGGTAAATTGTCGTGTTGTTGCACGAGCAACAACTAGTCCGTTGGTCAGGCGTGTCAGCTCTGCGGAGGGATACACTTCTCTGACCAATCGTTGTTTTGTGTGGTGAGTAGAGTTCGCTTGATTCCGACCAGGGCGGAATGTGTTGGGGTAGCTTCACTTCGGTCCCTGGTGTTCGTCGGAGTGGACGTATTCCTTGTAGGTGCGGCGGCAGCGCCGTTAGTTTTTGAAGAGTGACTTCAAGTCATAGTTAGGGCCAGGTCCTCGTCGGGTTTGGGTGCCCTTGGCCTGTGCTGAGTCGGTGTCGTCCTTGTTGGCAGCCACTGTCAGCCAGTTGCAGAACTGGTGTGGTTGATCGTCTGTATGTCCAGGTTGGTGATCTGTTAGGTTCGTTGTGTTGTAGTTCGTCGTGTTGTCTTGTATTATGGCGAGTTGTACTGTAGTTGTCTCATGTTGGGATTAGTTGTATGGTGTTCGTTGCGTATACTGGTTGTCTGGTATGATGTTGTCTTGGTTCCGTGATTGGAATTTGTTGTCAGCCGGTTTGTGTTGTCACCTTTTTCCTGTATATTTTTGTAAGTAATGTACATAGTGGTTCCTGAGTTCGATTTTCTCAGGACAGTTTGGCTAGACAATGTGGGTTCAATATAATGACCGTTGATGGACAGTGATGTAGATATTGTTTGTGGTTAGTTCATGGTAATGTCAGTGGGTTCAATAAGAGGGTAGTACGAGGTTGCATTGGGTTGAGGATCATAATATGAGTCAGGTGCAGATGTGTCTGCGTGAATCATAGAGGGGTTTGATGATTGTGCTCAATCTCAATTGTAAATAGTAGGAGTTCGTTGAAATTGATTAACAATTCCGGAGTTGACCTGCACAGCATTGGAATCGGTTAACTGTGTAGTAGGGCTAAGGCCAATTTATGGTCGAGTGGTTTATACTGGAGTACGGTCGTGACTATTCAACTTATATTGGTGTCTTGTCACTTTCGTTACGAGTTAGGGTTCTCGACGCGGGTGTCGTGCGCGTGCAGACTGTATCTGTGGCGTACGCATTTGGCACAGGACAGTGAGTCCATATGGTTAGAAGTTTTGTAAGAAAGTGACAGTCGTCACACGTGCAGGGATGTATGTATTTGTGACAGAACGGGGTTGGAGAAAGATCTTAGGTTGTGGGGAGGCAACCCAGTTATGAATTTTAGTAAGCAGAAAGAAGGGAAAGGTAAAGTTTAAGGCGAGTAGCTTAGCAGTTGATAGGATAAAAACGGATGATGTGCAGCATGTAATATTGTATGAAGTGTGGTTGTGTTGGCATAACAAGGATTAACCACTGGGTTATCTGACAAGAGATGACATGAGAGCGAGGTGCTGGATGGAAATTTTGGCGAACAAATCATGTTGTTTTGATATGATTATAATTGACAGTGCAAAGAGGGGTAATAATGTGAAGGATTGTGGCTGCAAGCCGATTCTCTTGTGTGAACATGCTGAAACTGTGAACCGCTAAGAATTGATAAGTTTTGTTGTTGTTGTTGTTGTTTTTTCCCCTCTGAGAGATGTGTATTACTACTGGTTATTGTGTGGAGACATTTCCTTGTGAAATTGGCCATTTCCTAGATTATTTAGTATGTCCTAAGGGGGCCCATGGAGTCCGTGTTGGATCGCTTAGATTGGTTTATTTCTCCGAGAATTGGGTGTGATTCATAATTTCATATGTAATAGCGTGGATGGGCTCAGGGAGAATATTGTTTTACCGTTGTTGTAAGGGTTGGCAGGAGATTGGTCTGATAACCCCAAAGCGAGTGACGGGTTGGGGGATGTATTCGAAATTTAAGGGGTCACTCTCATGCCCGAGTGGGAAGTAGGCAAGGGAGATGGAGAGTTAAAGCTTTACCAAGTAGCCTATGTGCCTTGATGACTCGGGTAGTAGCAACATTACAGTAGGGGCCTACAGTTGTGTCAGCAGGTATCCTGTTCCGTCCTGAGGCTGGGGCCAGATCACCGCGTGTACTGCCGCGTGCCGGCAGGTGAGCGGCGCTTTCCAGGGCCTGCTGTTTTCCCGGGAGAGGGAGACCACCCAGGCCATCTGCCGTCTGTGGGGCAGCTCTCCTCCGGCTACCGGTGCTCTTCCGGGAGTTCTCCGGCGCTGGTTCCTCGTCCCGGTTTAGGTGTCCTGTGAGAGGGCGCTGCACCAGGCCTTTTCCACCCTTGGTGTCCGGCGGGGCCTTCAGAGGAGGAGGCGTCCTACGAGCCCCGGACCCGTCGAGAGGGCGTCTGGTGTGTGTACGTTGGGTGTCGTGCCCATCGCGGGGAGGAGTCAGACTGCGGGAAGCCACGGTCAGCGCCGGGGCGCAGAGTCTTCGGGGAGGGTGTCGGCCCGCGGAGGAGCCACGGTCAGCGCCGGGGTGCAGTCTTCCGGGGAGGTGTCAGCCTGTGAGGGGCCACGTACAGCGCCGAGGACTGGAGCTTTCCGGGCCGGGATGGGTTGTCCCATGTTTGTGATAGAAGGGGTGTAGCGTTAGGCAGTAGGGTTAGGGGTGTTAGCTACTGCCTCCTTTTAGGACGTAGTGGCCGGCACAGTGTAGGGTACTTGTCGTTGCCTCCCTTAGGGACGCAGCGACCAGTTTGGTAGTGGTCCCGGGTTAAAAGAGAAGGGTGAGTCCTGGGGAGAGGTGTGGGTGGTAGCGGTCGTTAAGAGATTAGAGTCCCTTTGGTAAATCCTTGTCCCTAGTAGTTAGTCACCACGTGTGCGGGCTATCGCTGTGTTCCCAGGTCACAGTGGTATACTGTAACTGGTGTTTTAGGTTAGGTTAGGGTCTTCCAGGTCATTATAGTAGAGTAGGGTGAGACAGCGGGAATTGGATACTTGTGTGCAGTTGTGGATGTGCGTGAGTGGTAGCGCCATGGAGTGTGTGTGAAATAAAGAAGCGTGCGTGATTGTAAAACTGTGTTAGTGTGCTGTGTTGTCTGACCTAGTGTGTGATAGGCGTGGGTAAGGGTGGTAGGGCCGTCCGGCTTAGCGACCGTGACAGCAGTGATCAATGAAAAACAGGGTATCATGTGTTGCACACACACACACACACACACACACACACACACACACACACACACACACACACACACACACACACACACACACACACACACAAAGGGGGCGGGGGGGGGGGGGGGAACACATGTAAACAATGTTCTAGGTGAGTATATATATATGTATGTATGTATGCATGCGTGTGCACATGTGTTACTGGAAGGAAAAACGTGTGTTAGGTTTGCCTTGGTTAATAAGTGACATAGGGATTGGATCTGAAACAAGAAGTAAACTAAAATGTCGAGAATGCCCATAACATTCTGAGACCAGTCCATTCATGTAAGTCCATACCCAGTCTAACACTTACTTTAAAACTAATACAAACAGCAAATATGCAATCTTATTCCCATCCTCCACATGTCAACATCCAGTCACTCTACACACGTGCATCTTCCCCAGAAGTCATTTTTATTTGTTTTTTACGTCTCCAAAACACATCAAAACTACACACAACATTTTTGCATGCTCCCTTCTGGTATTTAACACTTTAATGTGGTTCTAAATTACATATTATATCATATGCTTGTTTATGTACTCGAATATACATGATGCACGAAATTTTCGTTAAAAAATCACTAGAA
>JAMYXO010003222.1:0-20810 GCA_033310375.1 Conus canariensis | reverse complement strand
AAAAAACCCCAAAGTGAGGAAATGCTACCCTGGCTGCCAAACAACCCCAGCCCCAATTTTCAAGACAACTGGTGAGCAGACACAGTAAGCTTACTATCAAAGCACCAGTCAGGCTATACGAAACCCTTGCCCCCTCCGCTGTTTTTCTTGTTCATGCGGTGGGGGGACCTCACGCAGAAATCGCAAAGGAAGATCCTGCCCCAAGAGATGAGATGCCGTCGTAAAGATCCTAGACATTCCTGTATGGATCATTGTCCCGAACGAGCACGTGCAAAAGACAGTCAAACAACATAGGAGGAGAATTTAAAGACCTTCAAACAACTCCAAAAGGCCCATGCTAAAAATGGTATGGCCCACATTACGGATCAGAGGGGCCAGCCAAAACGATCTCCATGGGGCTATCGAGACACGCAGAGGCAGTGGGTGTGTGTGTTTTGTGGGGGGGGGGGGGGGGGGGGGGGGGGGGGGGGGGGGGGAAGAAAAGAGAGAGATATAGAAAAAGTTTGCAAAGCATATGAACTTTACTCCCAGTTTATCTTGAATACGCGTGTACAGTTACTTTCATAATTATTTGTCAAATTAAAAAAAACAAAACGTAAACCCAATCAAACATGGTCATAATGTATTCGTCACCGAGATACTCCATAAAGGAGAAAAACTGTTTGGGGCCTTTTATAGCCGTTAGTAATGGCTTTTTCGGGTTTAAAGTAAAACTTTCGGGCATCATCCGTAAACCCATAAGAACATCCCTACAAATTTCAGAAAGATCGGCCAGAAGTTCTGTCTGGAGCGAGTGGAACACATTTTGACCACGGACAGTTAGACAGACACACACACACAGAGACGCATTTCTTCTTTCCCCATTGTAAAGTGCTCCCTGTTCTATAAGAACTGGGGTACAAAAATGGCAGACAAAAACAGAGGAGTGGGCAAGCAAGCTTTTTGTTTGCAGAAACACAGGCCCTCGCACACAACCCACAGGAATGGCGCGACCTGGTGCGGAAATCCCTCCTGGTGCGCCCTCATGATTCTACCCAGAGTTTAAGGGACCTAGGCAAAAGAAAGGCATTTTCGTTTTTTTTTTTCTTTGTTTTTTTTTTTTTTCTTCTTTTTTTCTTTTTTCTTTTTTTTTTCTTTATTCCTTTTTTTTTTTTTTTTGCACCCCATTGTATTTTCTTCTTTAAGGAATTCTAGATCAAACCATTCCCCTTTCCCCCTACCGCTTACAGCTGTCCAGCGCATCCACAACCCCCCTCCTCACCCCCCTGTCCCCCCCTCCCCTCCCCCCCCCCCAAAAAAAAAAAAAAAAAAAAAAAAGAAAGTAAATAAATAAATAAATACATAAAAAGACGCATCACGCTGTTTGTAATACAACCATTTGTGGGTGCATGCGTGTGTGTGCGAGCGCACACCGTGCTCGCGTGCACGTGCGCACGCGCGCGTGTGTGTGTGTGTGTGTAAAGAGTGAGTGAGTGTGTGTGTGCGTGTGTGTGTATGGGGGTGTGTGTGTGGGGAGGGGGGGGGGGAGTGGATGGGTGGGGGGGTGGGTGTGTGGGGTGTGGGGTGTGGGGTGGGTGTGTGTGTGCACGCACAACACACACACCACACACACACAACCACACACACACACACACACACACACAAAAAAGAATTTTCAAAATGCTTCATCATTTAAAACCCAAAATTTGTTTGGATGTCTTCTCAGTGTTTTCCCACCCCGACTGGCTGACATGGGTGAATCTGGAGGAAGATAAATCATGGGTATCCTGTGTTTGGAAAGGGGGTTAGTGCTCGAACGACTGTAGGGCTGTTGTTGAAAATACAGTAGTATTCTAGCGTAGGTTTGAATACTGCTGTACTAATCTGAAATAAATGTTAGCGAACCGCCCAAAAAAACGTGGACAAAAGAGTCACAAGACAAAAAAACAACGCGTTTCGACCTCTTAGGTCTTCTTCAGGTGAGACACAAACGAAAAATATAAACGAAAATTCACTTAGCTTTAATTTGCTTCAGATCGCTTCAGAGTTCCCGCGCAAAAACTGTAAACGGCCTGTAACGGTTTTTCTTCTTTATGGGAAAGTCTCAGAAAGTAAATTGGTCAATCTTTTTGGGAAAAATTTGCTTTTCATTAGGGGTTTTACGGGTAATTCCGATGTTTTAGTTTACCCCTTTTTGCCCTTATTTAAAGGGGTAACGGCCTGTAACGTTTTTCTTCTTTATGAAATCCAAAATACTTGGGCCCTCTTTTGTGAAAATTAGCAGGGATGTTCTTAGGTCATGGATAATGTCCGATTTTTTGTTTACCCCCTTTTTCCGTTACAACGGGTTAAAAGGCCTGTAATGGTTTTTCTTCTTTATGGGAAATTCAGAAAAAATACTTGGCCACTTTTTAAAATATGTATATGTTCATTAGGGGAACGGATGAGCCCCCACTTTTTTTTTTACCCTTTACCGTTTCTAACAGCTATAACGGGGCCCCTAACGGGTTTTTTTTTCATGGGAAAGTCTCAGGGAATAAATTGGGCCGATTTTTTAAAAAATTGTAGGGATGTTTATTATGTTTTTTTTTTTTTCCGTTATTTACCTTACTAACGGGTATAACGACTCAAACGGTTTTTTCTTGTTTATGGGAAAATCCAGAAAGTACGTGGCCGATCTTTTTGAAAATTTTTAGGGATGTTCATTTTGGTCACGAAAGATCCCGATTTTTTTAAGTTTACCGTATACCGTTCTAACCCCATAATGGTTTTTTCTTTTTATGGAAAAATCTAAAAAAGTTCTTGGCCGATCTTTTTGAAAATTTTTAATAGTTCATTTTAGGTCACAGATGATGCCCGATTTTCCAGAAAGCCATCATTTTAAAGGTTCCCAGCCCAAACGGGGTTTTTCCTCTTTATGGAATATCTCACGGGGATTCAGAAAACTGGGATTTTATATGCATCTTTTTGTTAAAAAAAATTTTCATGACCAGCCCGGTTTCCATAGGGGGAAAACACGCCGGCCCCCCAAGGGGGTTTAGTTGTCTTTCGTGCGATTGGGGGCACGCGCGCGCCGGTGTATTTTGGTGTTGTTTTTCGGGGGTGTGTGTGGTGTGTTGGGGTTTTTGAGGGATTATCTTTCTCCCCCCCAAAATCCACATATGCACGTGCCACCGCTTTTATAAAACCCCCCCCCCAAACACACACCCCCCGCGCGCCGCCGCCCCCCGAACGCACGCATACCACAAAACGCGCTTTACCACGCATGACCGCGCACGCCTACATAGCACATTATCTTGGCATTATTATGTTCTGGATTCCTTGTTTGATTTAGGCCAAATGCAAAAGAACATACCAAACAAGGCGGATTTAAAAGAATTGATGTAACACACAATCCGAAGCAGGCCAGTGACTTTTCGGCAAATGTGTCTTTTGCAGACATTGTAAAAAACCAGACTGAAAAGGCACAGCCTCCCTAACCGGGTTTTTCCTTTCTGTTCTTTACCCGATATTTATTGCGGCTTCATCCCGAAAACTTCCCGGCTCAAATATCTTGTTCTCCTCATTGTTGCGCCACATCAATCTATCATTCTTTTCATTTCGGGGTGGGGGGGGGGGGGGGGGATTGCGCGACAGAAACTGTACAACAATTCTGGTCAGGAAAACGAGAAGACTCTTCAGGTCAATGAATTAGTTACCGACATCTTCTCCTTTTTTAGAAGAGAGAGAGAGAGAGAGAGAGAGAGAGGGGGTGTGGGGTGTGTGTGTGTGGGGGGGGGGGGGGGTGCTCGTTTCCCGAGTTTCCCTCAAGCTTTTACTTTTTGTGGGCTCCTTGTTACTGTCCAGTTGTTTACTTTTACGTCCTCCGACCTGAAAATCAGCTCATATGAGACATTTGTTAGTAAATAAGGAGAGGAGAGAGAGGAGAGCGAGCTTTCTGACTCTCTCTCTTTTTGTAAAAATTGTCTCATATGGGTCTGTCTTGCTCTCTCTCTCTCTCTCTCTCTCTCTCTGGTCGTGCGTGTATTTTGTTGCCGTCCCTTTGGGGCCTGTCCGCGCCCTTCCTTGTGCACGCTGGTTTTTGTCCTCAAGCTCAGTAGTTGGTCTTTTTTTTTTTTAAATGGGGACTTGTGATTCAGGGTGCTTTTTGGTTGTTGGCAAAAGGGTGGTGGTATTTTTATTTTTGATGGGGAAATCGGATGGTTTGTTGGTTGTTGTTGTTGTTGTTGTGGCTGTTGCTGTGTTGTTTTTTTGTTTTAAGTTACCCGATTTTGGGGGCATTCAACTTTTTTCCAAAAGGGCGGGCAATTTTTGGACGCTGGGTTTTTATACCTTGACGAGCCCTTTTCCCCTTTATCAGGGGAATTGCAGGCTGAAGCCCAAAAAATTTGAAGGGGAAGGTGAGAGGAGAGAAAAGAGGAGGGGAGGGGGAAGAGAGAGAGTGAGAGAAAAAAATGAAAAAAAATGTTTTTTTAATTTAATTTTTTAAAAAAAGGGCCAGGGCCCCTTTAAAGGGGGGTAAAAATTATGAACTGTGAATAAAAAAAGAAAAAAATAAAAATCAAAAAATGTTCACCCAAAAAAAAAGTTTTATCTATGTAAAACGTACAAACTTGCCACTTTGCTCGCACTTATTGAAAAAAAAACTCCAATGGGGTTGAAATGAGTTATCCCAGATATATTCCCAAAGTTTCTTCTTCCCTTTTCCCTTTTTTTTGTTGTTGTAGAAATACAAAAACGAAATTTAAAGATGGTCTTAAAAATTTTTTGGGATAAAAAAAAAACCTATTTTTTAAAGAATTAAACCCCTGGACAGCTAAACACGAAATGACTTTTAATCCTCTATTGCTAAAAATTTACATAGAGGGACACGTGCCTTTTCCCAAATTTCCCACCATACTTGTATCTTTGGGGAAGGCACGGCGATATCGGGATACCCCAAAACCTAAACTTTTTTAAAACCGAAAGTTCTTAAAAAATACCCCAAGGACAATAAAACTTTAGGGTTCAATCAAATGTTTGACTTTAAACAATCTTTACAATAAAAACCTGTAAATTTGTCTGAATATGAGAGCCCCCCATTCCTGCCAAACAATAAAATGAACGTTGCTTGAAGGCAAGCCAAAAAGATTTTTGCACATCCAATACCCTGGTTCACCCATGAAAATAACGATAATCAAAAAAAAAAAAACTTTTTAAAAACATTCCATTTAAGTCCCCAACTATTCCCCATGTTTGCTTACTTTTTGATAAAGTAAAAGTTTAAGAGAGGAGGAGGGGGAAAGACGAGGGAGGGAGGGGGGAGAGAAAGAATAGGGGAGGGAGTAAAAGAGAGAGAAAAGAGAGGGACTTTAAAGGGCTTGCATAATCTTTTTCTTAAGAGTAAAGTTGGGTATTCAAAAACCCATTTCGGTGTTTTTAAAATCTCCTCTTCTCCTCCCCCTCTCTCTTCTCTCTCTTCTGTCTGTTTTTCCTGCCCTTTTCCTTATCCCCCCCCTTTTCCCCCTCATCTCTCCCTCTCCTCTCTCTCTCTCTCGGGTTTCGTGCGTTATGTGTTGTCTTTCTTGGTGCTGCCCGCGCCCTTCCTTGTGCAGTGGAAGAAAGGTGGAAAAACGCGTGTCCGGAGCGGGCCCAACGCAGATAGTCTTGGAAACAAAATGACGACACTAGCAGTGATACCTTTGGTTTTCACACTTGGGGACCGGGCCGCTTCGAAATTGTTTTCGGCGGCGACAGGGCGGTGATTTGGGGTTTTCCCCCAGCTGCAGCGTAGTTTGGGAAAATTGGACGGTCTTTGTGCCAGGGCGTTTGTTTTGGTGGGCGTGTGTAGGAGACAAAGAATTTTGATATTTTTTTACTGTACAATGTGGGGGTGTGTAGGAAAGAGATTAAAAAAAAAAGGGAAAAAAAACCCAAACAAAACGTTGTAGTTTTTTTGCTTTTTTTTTTTCAAATTTTTTACAATTTTAGCATCCCCAAAGCCCTTTTTTTACATTTTTACAGAAGATTTGTGGTCAAAAATCTTTTTATTATTAAAAAGGTTTATCACCCGTCCACTTTCTATCACAAAAACTTTTTTTTAATAAGTTGCATTTGGGCTAGACGCGAAACGTCCAGTGAAAATGGTAAACGGCCTTTAAAACCCGACCGGGGGACGAGGGACGGTAGAGGGATTATCTAACGCTAAGGCGACAACCCACGAAAAACAGCGTATGTCAAGGCGGGGTAGTGAAAATGACAATTTTTTTGTGGGTGGCATCCCAAGCAATTGCAAAAGTTTCCAGTGTAGGGCCCAAGGAACGCGTTGTTGGGTATTTTAAAACAGGGTTTTGGTTGAAAGCGATTTAGTATACGTTTGCCCTAAAACATGTAACAGTGTAAAAAAATGGGACTGGTTGCGCCCTGCCCCCCCTTTATGACTGAAAAAAACAAAGGCGTATAAATAAATTTGACGGGCCGAGCGTTGGGCCCAACCGCCGGTAGCCCTTTAAAATGAAATGTGGCCCGGAGGCGACGACCCCGGACAAAACGGGGTGAGAGTGGTGTGAGGTGAAAACAAGTTTTCTATTGGAAAGGGATTGATACAAAAATGGTTCTTTAAAAAGGTTTCCCAAAATCGGGGGGGCCTAATGGTAACGAAAGTGAGCAAAGTGGAGATCGGTTTTTATTTTTATTCTTTGTTACTGATGTGAGTTTTTGGGGCCCGGATTTACGTTTGTTCTTTTCCATACGTTAAGCTCGGCAACATGCGGGCCATTGGTGGGAAAAAGTTTTAAGACAAAAAGATTTTAACCAAAAAAAAAACCCAAACGATTGGGAACTAAAACGGAAATCACATGCCCCAAATGCCATGCACCGTGGAAAGGTTTGCCAGTTTCCTGTTTGGAAAGGGGGGGGAAATTTAGAAAAAAGAAAAATAAAAAAAAAAGACTTAAAAATTTTAAAATTTAAAACGCCCCAGTGCAATCTCCCCGAAGAAAAATTTAATGTACGTTTTTTTCATGCTTTATTCAGTCATTCTTAATCTTTTCCAAAAGTATAAGTTTTAAAAAATTTTGATTTTTTTTCCCTTTCTTTCCATTTTTGTTCTCTTCGGCGGGATCCGACATTGTGGCCAAAAAACGGATACATTTTTGAACGAGGTTTTGAGACCTCGGGGGACGTATGTTGCGAGGTGAACGGGGTCTGTAAAGCCAGTTTTAGAGGATCTTTCCCGAAATTTTTTTCTTACCGCATGCACAAAATGTATCCTCGCATGCTTTTTAGCAAAGTCTGTTGGATGCGAGCACATTTTTTTCGGTGTTAGCATAGTTAGTCTTGTTATCACCATTCTGATGAGTATTACCCCCCAATACCCTGTGATTTTGCACCCCATGCTAAATTAAATTGTGTTGTATCATTAAATGAGTGTTAGCCATACCCTGTGACATGCACCCATGCAAAATTTTTTTAAAACGTTTTAATTAAAATGAATGTTAGCCATACTTTGTGACACGCCCCCTTGCAAAAAGTTTTGAAAACGTGTTAATATCATTCAAGTGAAGGTTACCCATACTCTGTGACACGCCCCCCATGCAAGATTGAAACGTTAAAATCTTTAAAATTAAATTTTCCCCAATACTCTGTGACATGCACCCTATGCTAGGTTTTAAAATGTTAGTCCCATTCAACAAAAAGCTACCCTTTTGTTAAAACCCCGCACTGCGGATTAGCGTTATATGATGTTTAAACGCCCCACGGGTTTTTTTTTTAAACAGAAACATGCATTTCCCCAGCCATTTAGCTTTGTCATTGGAATGTCGTGAGGGAGGTAGAGATCGAAGGGGTAGATTGGGGTTTGGGGGGTTAGGGGGGGGCCTTTAAAACATCTTGCAACCCTTTGGGGGCGCTGAAGATGTGTCCCGATCGTAATTTTCTTTTAATGTAGAACCCTGGTACCCCCGGGGCGGCATTCGGTAAGTCGTTATAAAACAGTGGCCCGGCAGGCGGCATTCGGCAATTACTTTAGGGAATAGTTTTCCCCATGTTGTTATTTTTAAAGTTCTGAACTAAAATTGGTTTTCTTGGGAAACAATTTTAAAAGTAGAAAAAAACTGAAAACGCGGGTTTTATGGGAAAAATAAAATTAAAAAGCCCCTTTTACTGTTGTCCTGAGTTTTTTGGTGGTCGCTTTACCTTCGGTTTCTTTGGGCGATGAAAATTTTAAATGAAAAAACCCAGTTTTGCTACACGGGGTCAGTCTCTTTTAAGTGTAAATTTCGTACATTTTTTTTCTGTTCTTCTATTCGGTTTGCCGGGCTCTGGCTTTATGATTTGGGGCCTCCGGGAAAACCCAAACTGTCGTTTATTTTGAATTTTTAAGTGGGTTACGTTGTTAAAAATGTGGCGAGTTTTTAAAAGTACCCGAAGAGCCGCCCATTCCCCGGGAATGCTTACGGAAGCCCCCCGCACGCACTAGGTTTTTCGTTTGTCTTTGTACCGGCATTGTCCCTTTTTTACGTTTATTGTCTTTGTTTTGTCATTGTTTTGTACGTCATTGTCTTTGTTCCCTTTTCATGTCTGACCGCGTCCCCCTCGTCCTCTTTTCTTTCACCGCTCTCTCTCTCTCTCTCTCTCTCTTTCTCGCCCCGCGCGCGTGCGCGCGCGCCCCTGTGTGTGTGTGTGTGGTTTTGGGGGTTTGTGTGTGTGTGTGTGTTTCCATTACCTTTTTGATACCGTTTTCTTTGTTAGAAGGGTCCTGAAGTAATCCCTGAGATAAAAAAAGAGAAAGGGAAAGCTTTAATTGTGGATGTGGGAAAATTTTGATAAATTGTAGTAGCACTTGCAGGGGGGGGGGGGGGGGGGGAGAGTCAAAAAACCCGCGAGTGGAAGAGGGGAGGGGGGGAAAAAAGAGGGGGGGGGGGGGGAAAATGATGCAGAAATGCAATTTTTTTACTGTTGCCCGGGAAAATTTCGTTTAAAGTTTTTTTTCCTTTTTCTGCAACTCTCTCGTTTTTCTTTTCCCTCTTTTTCTGCTGTTCTTTCTTCCTGTGTTTGTCAGCCCTCATTCCCTTTTTCTGTTTCCCGGTCGGCCCCCCTATATCTGTCTGCCTCTTGCCTTGGGTTTTGTCTGTCGCGTCGGTTTGGTCGGGTCGGGGCCGTCCTTCCGTCCCGCCCGCCCGTCTGTCTCTGTTTTCTCTTCCCTCTCTCTCTTTTCTTTTTCTCCCCCCCCCCCCCCCCCGGGTTTTGAAAATTTCCCCAGTTTCATTTTTGTGCGAAAAGCCCCTTAGTATTATGAATCTTAATGCCCGCTACGGGAAATGATAAAATTTCTCGGCATTAAAGTTTATCTATCTGTCTGCCTGTCTTTTCTTTTATCTATCGTTTTTTATGTAGAATTTCCCATCCTTGCGCAAAACGGGCCCTGGCCCCGAGATTTGAATTATTAGGTAATCACCTTTACAAAAGAAGGAAAAAATTTGGGCCCCCCCCCCCCCAACAAAAAAAAAAAAAAAAAAAAAGAAAAAAAAAAAAAGAAAAAAAAGGGCCAAAAAAGGAGTGTCATTGGTTTTTCTTTAAGAAGACCTTTTTTTGCGCGATTTATTTCCCATTCCACCCACGGGACAGCCATTTGTTAACTTAATTTCTGGGAGATAAATAAATCCCTTGGGCAAGGAGATTTAGACTAGAAAAGAGATAACCCCTGCACTCTTCTGGTTTACCCCTTTTTGTCCCTTTTTGGTGGGGCACTGTATTTTTCTACGCGGGGCTGTGAAAGGGGGTTAAAGGGGAAAGGGGTGTCTTTTTCCCTTTTTTAAAGGGGTTTTTAAAAAATGTCTATTCCAAATTTCCCGCGCAGTTGGTTTTTGCGTCAGAAAGAAAAAAGAAAAAGGGGGGGAACAATTTTTTAACATTCAAAAAGAGCAGGCGGGCCCTAAACCCGTTGGGGTTTGTTTTTGCAGCGCCTTTTTTAACACAGGGCCAAAAGACCCAAAATACTGTTTAACTTTATTGCAAACATTCTTTGGGGCCCCATGTACGACTGTCCCCGTGGGGTGGTTTAAAATGCGGGAGGGGGGAAATAAAAGGAGGTGGGTGGGGTTGGGGGGCGTGGGTTTTTTGTTTTTCTTGATCTGACAAGGGGGGGAGAAGGGGGCCCCTTCCGGTAAAGTGAAGGGAGAATGGAGGGGGGTGAAACGTTTTGTTGACTGCAAATGCTATGATTTTGAAACGGTTTTTACCCCTTTCTTTGCTGGTGCATTTGGGAAGATATTGAAAAGCGTTTTTTTCCCCCCTTGTTTGGCCCGGTTTCATGGCAAGATATTTAACGGTATTTCCCCTTGGGGTTTTCTTTTTGGGGCATTGGGAAGGGACATTGAACGCGTATTTCCCGCCGGGTTTTTTTGCCGGTGATGGTTTTAAAACATTCAACCCCGTATTTCCCGGGCCTTTTTTGCCGGGCATGGCAAGACATTGAACGCGTTTTCCCCCGGGGGGCCGTTTGGGTTTTGCGGGGTGCATGGCCAAAAGATAGGGGGGTTGGGAAAAAGGTTTCCCTTTTCCCCGCCCTTTTGGGGTTTTTCCGGTGCATGGCAAGAAAATTTTTTTTTTAAAAACGCATATTTCCCGCCGTGGGTTTTCCGGTGCATGGAAAAAATTCAAACCCCCCGGGTAAAATTTTTCCCGCCTTTTGGGGGTTTGGGCCCAAGGGGGGCATGGTTAAGACATTGAACCGTATTTCCTTTTCCCGGGTTGGTTTTGGCGGGTTTTGCATGGTTAAAAAGAAACCATTTTTTTTGAACAAAAATTAAAAATTTTTCCCCCCTTTTTTGCCGGGCATGGTAAGGCATTTAAAAGCTATTTCCCCCCGTTTTTTGCCGGTGCATGGTTTAAAACATTTAAAGGTATTTCCCCGGGGGTGTGGGGTTTTCCGGTGCCCTTTTTGGTTTTTTAAAACATTTTAACGCGTATTTTTTTTCCGGGGCCGGGGTTTGGGCCCCCCGGTTTTCCTTGCAAAACATTTAACGGTATTTCCCCGGGGGGCCGGGTGGTTTTTTCCTTTGGGGGCATGGTAAGGCATTGAACGCGTAATTTTTTTCGTCAAAAGGTTTTGGCCGTTTGGGGGATGGTAAAAGAACCAATTTTTCAAACGGGGTATTTCCCGCCGTGTTTGGGGGTGCATGGTTAAAACATTGGGAAAGCGTATTTCCCGCCTTGTTTTCCGGTGCTTTTCAAGACATTGAAACCCCCGGTTTTTTATTTTTTTTTTTTTCCCCCCTGTTTTGCCGGTGCAAAAGGTAAGGAAATTTAACGGGGTTTTTCCCGCCCTGTTTGCCGGTGCTTTTGGGGAAAAAAGGGGCACCCCTGAAAAGTTGGGGAAATTTTCCCCCCCTGTTTGCCGGTTGGGATTGGTTAAAGGACCCCCCCTTTAAAACGCGTTATTTCCCGCCTTTTTTTGCCGGTCCTTTTTAAGACATTGAAAAGCGTATTTCCCTTTCCCGGCCTTGGTTTTTTTGGCCGGTTTCATTTTAAGAAAATTGAACGCTTTTTTCCCCCCTTTTTTGCCGGTGCATTGCAAAAACAATTTATCGGGTATTTTCCCGCCCGGGTTTTCGGTGGGATGGTAAGACACTGAACGGTATTTCCTGCCCTGTTTGCCCGGGGCTTTGGGAAGGACATTGAAAAGGTATTTCCCCCTGTGTTTGCCCCGGTTTCATGGTAAGACATTGAATGCGTAAATTTTTCCCCCTTGTTTGCCGGGGCATGGTAAAACCTGAACCCCGTTTTTTCCGGCCCTTGTTTGCCGGAGCATTGCAAAAACACTGAACGCGTATTTCCCCCCTTTTTTGCCCGGGGCATGGTAAAAATATTTAACGCATATTTCCCCCCTTTGTTTGCCAAGCATGGTAAGATATTGAACGGTATTTCCTTGCGTCGTTTGCCCGGGTGCATTTGGGAAGTTTCTGAACCCCGAAATTTTCCCCCTTGTTTGCTGCCCCAAGGTATCCTTTGAAAAAAATAAGTTCAATAAAATTGACAAGTGGGTTTTAGGTTGTTATTGCTTTTTTGTGTGTGTTGTGTGTGTGTGTGTGTGTGTGGGGGCGGTTTTGTTGTGTGTTTTGAGGTGTGTGTGTTGTTTTTGTCTCTTTAGAGTCCCCAAAAACCCGTCACGGTGCAGCCCCTTTAATTTTGACTATGCACTAAAAGAAAAAACATAATTTTTTTCAGTCAAATTTAAAGCTTTTTTTAGATTCAAAATATTACCAAAACCCCAGAAGAAATTAAAAAAATCTGTTACTGTTATGTCTAAATTTATTTTGTCTATTCACACTGGACAGAGTTTTCCCCGCTATAGGGGATGTTTTGTCAAATTTTCCTTAAATATTTTCAGCGAAAAAAATGTTTTCTTTTTGTGCCCCCGTATTGTTTTTAAAAAGTGCTTTTTCCATTTGACATCCTTGAAGAAAGGGAAATAAGGGGGGGGGGAAAAGGCCAATAGGAGATAAAGAAGGCTTTGCTGAGGAGATTCCGAGGAGACCAGGGAGAGTTAAAAAAGGGTGAGGGAAAAGCTTGCCCGTGGGGTATTGGCAATGAGGTGGATTTATTAGAATTGAGCACCAGATGTATGTTGGGGGGGGTTTGTTAGGGCGAAGTAGTGGAAAAAGGGGAAAAAATAGGGGATGGGGGGAAATTTATCTGCGAGGTCCCAAAATAAGGTTGTTATTCGCCCTTTTGGGAGGTTGCCCCCAAAAAAAACCCCAAAAAAAACCAAAAAAAATTTTTCTGCGGAGGTGTGTTTTGCCTAAATGGGTTCGGATTTTGTGTCCAGCAGCCGAATTGTTGTTCATTGGATGGTAGGGAGGAAACGGTTTAGCTATAGCTGTAAACTGGAGGCGGTTTAGTGTGGGATTATCTTTAGGGGGTTCGCTTGGTTTTTTTTTCCCTCGAAAAGGTTTAAACTACATGAAATTCTTCTATTTTGAGGCTAGGTGAAACCTTTTCCCCGGGTTTGAAGATGCCCAATAATCTCGATCTTTTTTGAAATTGCATGTCGGGGGTTATTTTTGTTGACAAACGGGTGTTTCTTGCATGCTGATGGTGGTGATGTGGCTTTTTAAGGGCCCCAGAGTGGTTTTGCAGAAGGGGGCCCGGGTTTTGCGTCTTTTGATGTTGCGGCATGTTTCGGGTTGCGCCCCCGGCCTGGGCTCTTTTGTTTTATGAGTTTTTTTATGGGGGTCCAATTGGATCTTGAGAGTGGTACCCCTAGGTTTTTCTTTAAAAAGTGCATTGTGTTGGTTTGTGGGGTTGTTGGGGAACCAGTTTTCTTGTTTGGGGTGTAAAGGAAAGGGTATTTTTGGGAGGAGGGAAAAGTAGCCCCAAACCTTTTTTCCCATTTTTCCCCAAGTTATGAAGGCCCCCCCCTGTGTAGATCTTTTTTTTGGTGTTGGTTTTGGATTGCTGGTAAACGCTGTCCCTCTGCAAAGAGAGTTTTTTGGGGGATTATGGGCAAATCGTTTATGTGGCCGGAAAAGTGGCCCTAAAACGGACCCCTGGGTACTCCCGATTGCCAGATGAGTTGATTAGCCCATTACACAATGCTACCCCGATTTTCAAAAAACCAAAACCCCCTGTTGACTGGCCCCGTTATATGGTAATTGTGGAGGAGGAGTGGGTGGTTCCTTATCAAAGGCCTTTGCAAAACCCAAAAGGCAATGTCTTTTTGGCCCGCTTTTTCCCCAGGCTTGTCGTTTTCCATAACTCAAAAAGTTGCGTTTCGCGTTTTTGGGAAACCCATTTTAAACGTGGACACTTATCAAAAAAAAAAAAAAAAGGCAAAAACTAAAAAAAAAAATTTAAAAAAATAAAAAAAACGTGGGAAAAAGTGGGGGTTTTGGGGCCCTTTCAAAAAAAAAAAAAAAAAATTTCCCGGGCCCGGTGTGAGGAAGCTGTTCAATAAAATTTTGGAAGCTGTGTCCGGACGGTTCAAAGTAATAAAAAATATGACAAAACTATAAACGAAAAAATAACTAATAATAAATTTTTTAAAATATTTTAAACAAAAATTAAACCCGACAGTGGCTTGTCGGATAGTGTATGGATAGAGTTATCCGATAACCTTTTAAATTTTGGGACTGCCTCCGCCAACGGTCGTTGGGGCTATAGAGACGTGCGGGTTGTTTTTTTGGACCTGGTCGCTTGCATTTTGCCCGGTTTTTTGGCTGTCCCCCTTTTGCGGGGTTTTTTCTGCAGGCGTCGGTTTTTCCCCCAATTGCGTTTTTTTGAGAGGCTTTCCATTTTGCGCTGTTGGGTTTTCCAGATCGGTGTTGATCTGGGCCCCTTTGTCTTTTTAAAAATCTTTTTTTGCGTACCCGTGATTTTGCTTAAGTCCCCATGGGAGTTTTTAGGGCCCTCCTACCCACGCAAATGAGGGGTAATAAAAGGTAAAAAATATATAAGTAATGATTAACTTTAAAAAGTCAAATATAATAACAAATATGAAAAAATATAATTAAACATGAAAAAAAAGTGTAGAAATAAAAAAATGAAGGGCCGCCTCCCGGCCGTCTAGCAGGGTTTTCAGGGGGAGGCCGCGCGAGTCGGATTGTGTTTTGGTCCCTGTTGCGGCAGATCCCCGTAACCTGGGCTTTGATTGGGGGAAATGAGAATATTAAGCTAGTAAACCCAAATAATAAGTAAAATAACAAAAAACATCGAAACTACAAAAAAAAACAATATTAAAATGTTTTAAAAAACTTTAAAAACGATCAAAACAAATAATTAAAACAAAAACCAAAAAAACCAAAACAAAGTAATAAAAGTAAACAAAAACATAAAAAAACAAGATGATAATTAAAAATTACAGGCCCCCAACAATGAAACCAGGCATTGAGGGTATACATGGGGGGGCCAGCCGAAAGGCTTGTGGTTGGTCCCGTTCGCCAGAGACCCGTACCCCTGGGCCTCTGAGGGGGAAAGGACCTGAGCTTGATATTAAGCAAATTAAAAATAATAATTAATAAAAAAATAAAACAAAAATTTAAAATTCAAAAAAATATAAAACATAAAAATAAAAAATAAAAAATTAAATAAAAAACCAAAACCTGAAATTAAAAAAGGGGCCCCAATGCCCGCCCCATTCAGCAGGGATACTGGGGGGGCCGGCGGGCAGTTGTGTGGGTCCCCTGCCGCAGGATGCCAGTATACCCCTGAGGCTTTGGGGGGAAGGTTTTCCAATATAACAATAAACATAAAAATAATGAAAATGATAAATTTTAGGAATTATAAAAATAATAGTAAATATGATAATGATTAAAAAAACAAAAACATGAGGTCATTCATTTTCCTTTCACTGCAATAAAAGGGGGTTCTTTTAGATTTTTGGGACTTGCGGATGTGAGACGTAAACCTTTACAGCAAAACCCATGAAAACCTGTTAGGGTGTCCCCACCTGGTGATCTTTTTTCTGAAAGGATAAAAATTTTTTCATCTGATTTGGATTTTACGGAAAAATTTTTTTTTAACAAAGGTTTGGTCGCTTTTAGAAGTACATTTTAAGAAAAATTTTGAAGGGGGTGGTGGGTTTTTTTTTTTTTTTTTTTTTTTTTTTTTTGATGACTGGTTTTTTTTAATGGTGAAGCCCCGATTGGTTCCCCCTTTCGGGCGGTGGGGTTTAAACAAATTTTTCCTTATTACCAAAAACAATCATAACAAACATGATAAAAAATAATAAACTGATAAACATAACAAAAAAATAATAAACAAAAAAAAAAAAATAAAACAATAAAAATAAACCGTAATAAAAAAGACCCCCTTTAAACAAAAAAGAAGGGGGGAAAAAAAGGCCTAAAAAAATGCCCCTAGCAAAAGGGGGGGTGGTGGAGGGCAAAAAAAAGTAGTACTAATAAGTAATAAAAACTAATTAAAAAAGGTAAAAAACAAAAACGTAATCCCAATAACTAAAAAAAACATCAACCCAAAAAAACAAAAATGTGAAAATATTAAAAAAAAAATAATGAATAATGACATGGCTGCCCAAGAACCAAAGCCGTTCAGCAAGGGGTATACTGGGAGGGCCGCGGGAATGACTTCCTGTTGGTATTGTCTCCGGGGGATGCCCAGTATACGCCCGAGGTGGGGAAGGAATGGCCCAAAATAGAGTAAAAAACTAATAATGTGTATAAAAAAATAAAAATAATAGTGTGCATACATAATAAATTAAATGGGTTTAAAAAAAATTTAAACAATCCAACACACTAAAAAGATAAATGTAAACATAACAGAAACATAATAAATAAGAAAAAAAAAAAAACTTAACAAAAAACAATAAAAAAAAATAATCGATAAAATAAAAAATGACATGGCCCCGCCTGCAACCAGCGGCCTCGCGGGTATAAAGAAGGGGCCGCGCGAGACGGCTTGGGTTTGTCATCTGTCCGCCGGGGGATGCCGTATACGCCCGGGTGGAAAATGGCCTAAAAATAAAAATAATGAAAAACAAAAAATGTAAAATTTTGCAAATGATGTAAAAATGATAATAAAAAAAACAAAACAAACAAGTAAAAAACAAAAAAACCCAAACAATAAAAAAATTAAAAAACAAAAAAAAAAACAATATAACCTATATTAATAAATTAACATAAAAACGCCTTAAAAAAAAAACGAAGGGGGGGAAAGGCTAAAAAAAGCCCCATAAATAGCAAAACGGGGGTGGGGGGGCAAAAAAAAAAGTTCTAATGGTAAAGTAAAAACCCCAAACAAAATGCATAAAGTTAACGTTTCCTAATCACAATTAATAAACAAAAAAATAAATAAAAAAAAGCAAAAAAAAATGAAAATATAAAAAAATGAAAAAATGACATGGCCCAGCCAGGCCCACGCCGTCTCAGAGGGTAAAAGGGGGGCCCCCGGGGACGGTTTGTGTGGGCCCCTGTTGCCAGAAGCGGTATACGCCCGAGGCCCCTAAGTGGGGAATTTAGCTACAAAAATCAAAAAAATTAAATGATAATACAAATAAAAATAATAGTGGTTTAAAAAAAAATAAAAAACATGATGATATTAATCATAACAATGATCCCTCTGCAAAAAATGAAAATGCAAACTAATAAAAAAATTAAAAATTAAAAACAAAAAAAAAAAACAATTTTAAAAATAATTTATTCCCCAACATAAAAAAAAAATGTAAAAAAGACGCCTTAAAAAAAAAAAAGAAGGGGGGGGGGGTGGGGAGGGCTAAAACAAAAACCCCCCCCCCCCAAAAAAAAAAAAAAAAAAGCAAAAGGGGGGGGTTGGGGAGGGTAAAAAAAAAAGTACTAATAACGTAATGATAATAATACACCTAACCAAAAAATAAAAGTAATCCCAATAAAAATAGTAAACACAGCAATAAAAACAGTAAAATGATGCACATAGTAAAAATAAAAAAGATATATAACAAACAAAAAAAGCAAAATGTAATTATAATATAAAAATTTTAAAGTAAATAAAACTACTATATGTAACAATAAACTGGCCCCGCCATGGAGGGGGGCCAAAGCAAACAGGATTCTGGTTTTTCCCTTCTGGGGAGTTCCCAAAATTGGCCCGGGGGCATTGGGTACGAGGAATTGGTTTAAGCTAAAAAAATTTTCAATGATGATGAGATCTGATAAATTAAAAGTAATGAAAAAGAAATAGTAACAGTAAAAAAATAAGGTTTCAACCCTAAAAAAATAAAAAATTAAAAGTAATAATAAAACTAAAAACTAAACGTAAAAATAAATAAAAACATAAAAAATATAAAATAATAATAAAAACCGCTTAAAAACAAAAAAGAAAGGGGCTAAAGGCCAAAAAACCAAAAACCCCCCCCCCCCCTAGCAAAAAGGGGGGGGGTGGTGGGGGGACTAAAAAAAAAAATGTAATCAAAATAATAAACTAAATTTCAACACGATAATAACAAATGAATAAACTAACCATGCCATTTGGGCCCCTTTGCTTTGGTGGGCTATAAGAAAATTCCCTTTCCTTCCACCCCCTTTTTGGGGTTGTTTTTCCTTTTCCACCTTGTCCCGGGGATCTGTTGTCCTTTCCACTCGTCCTGGGGGATTGTTGTCCTCTTCCACATTGTCCTGGGGATTGTTGTCCCTTTCCCTTTATTTGGGGTCTTTTTCCCCCTTCCCCCCTTCTGTCCCGGGGCATTGTTGTCCCTATTCCCCTTTTGTCGGGGATTGTTGTCCCCCTTCCACCTTCTGCCTGGGGTTGTTGTTTTACCTCTGCATGGGGATCTGTTTTTCCCCCTTTTCCCCTTTTATTCTGGGCCCTTTTTCCCCCTTTATTTGACCTGGGGCTTGTTGTCCCCCTTTCCCCCTTGTTGGGGGGCTGTTGTCCTCTTTCCCCCTTTGCCCGGGGCATCTGTTGTCCCTTGTCCCGGGGCATCCGTTTTTTCCCCCTTCCCCTTTGACCCGGGGATCTGTTTTTCCCTCTTCCACCCTTTATTTGGTCTCTGTTGCCCCCTTATTTATATCCTTTTGGCATTGTTGTTCCCTTTATTTGTTGGGGCATTTGTTGTTTTAACCCTTTGAGGGGATTTGTTGTTTACAGTCTGGGGATTTGTTGTTTTTTCACATGTTTTTGGGATCTGTTGTCCCCCACCTTTGACTGGGGCATTTTTGCCCCCTTTATTTGTTGGGGGTTTGTTTCCCCCCCCATTTGGGATTGTTGTCCCCCTTTCCCCCCCCCTTCGGGGTTTGTCCTTCCAATTTGGGGCATCTGTTGTCCCCCCCCCTTTTTGGGGGGATTTGTTTTTTTACCTTTTCCCGGGCCTGTTGTCCCCTTTTTTACCCTTTTTGTCGGGGATTTTTTGGGTTTTTCCCCCTGTCCCGGGGCATTTTTTGCCCCCTTCACCTGTCCCGGGGCATTTGTTATCCTTTCACTGTTTCTGGGGCATTGTTGTTCTCCACCTCGTCTGGGGTTGTTGCCCTCTTCCATTTGCTGGTGCATTTGTTGCCCCTTTTTAATTGTCCGGGGATCTGTGCCCCCTTTCACCCTTTGGTGGGGTCGTTGTTCCTCCCTTTTATGGGGAACTGTTTTTCCCCCCTTTGTTGGGAAATTTTTTTCCCCCCTTCCCCTTCTACCTGGGGATTGTTTTCCCCCTTCCCCCTTTTTTCTGGTCTTGTTGTCTTTACTTCTTCTGGGCACTGTTGTCCCCCTTCCTATCCTGGGGATCTTTTTTTTTTGGGTTTTTAAAAAATTTTTGAATGGGAACGGAAATGCGTGTGGTTGTGTGTGTCCCTCCTCCCTGGTCAAAAAATGCCCCCGTCCGACAAAAATTTGGGCTCTTTCTGAAAAATTTTAGGGGTTTTTGGGACGGATTTGGGGCCCATGTTTTAGTTTTCCCCTATAGCTTTAACGGTGTAAGGGGTTAAGTTTTTCTTCTTTGGAAATTCAGAAAGTTTGGGGATCTTTGTAAAAAAGAGAGGTAGTTCATTTGGGTTACAGATGTGCCCCAGTTTTAGTTTACCCCTTATAGGTTATCGGTGTAACGGCCCCGTAAAGGGTTTTCTTCTTTATGGATATTCGGAAAAAACTTGGCCCATATTTTGAAAATTTGTAGGTTGTTCATTATGGGTCACGAAAAATGCCCTGTTTAGTTTACCGTTATAGCCCTTTTAGGGTGTCGGAAAACGGTTTTTTTCTTTAATGGAATATTCGAAAAGTTTTCTTTTGGGGCCGGGAACCCTTTATGAAAATGGGGGAGGTTGTTTTATGGGGTCCAAAATGATGCCCCTGTTTTGTTTACCCCGTTATAGCCCTTATGGCTTAAAGGCCGTAACGTTTTTCTTCTTTTAGATTCTCAGAAAGATTTGGCCCTTTTCTGAAAATTTGAGGCTGTTCTTATGGGGTTTAATAAGCCCCTGTTTTGTTTCCCTTAAAACCCTTTCTAACGGCTGTAAAGGCATGTAACGGGTTTTTTTTCTTTATGGAAAATTTTCAAAAATATTGGGCTTTATGAAAATTAGGGTATGTTCATTATGGGCCAGATGGGTGCCCCATGTTTTAGTTTACCCCCTTATGCCC
Organism: Conus canariensis; assembly: GCA_033310375.1. NCBI lineage: Eukaryota > Metazoa > Mollusca > Gastropoda > Neogastropoda > Conidae > Conus > Conus canariensis. The sequence goes on along the minus strand of JAMYXO010003222.1, from coordinate 797 downwards.
TTACTAAGGCGTAAAAGGTGTGAGTTTTTTTTTCTTTATGAAAATTAGAAAATACTTGGCATTTTCTGAAAATTTTTAGGTTGTTATAAAGGCAGGATGATGCCCCCCTGTTTTAATTTTTGTTAAGCCCTTCTAAGGCTGCCGGGTGTACGGGTTTTTTTTTTTTATGGGATTCAGAAAGTACTTGGCCCATCTTTCTGAAAAATTTGTAGGATGTTTTATGGGTCACGAAAATGCCCCTGTTTTTGTTTACCTTGGGTTATAAAGGGTTACGGCTGTAAATGTTTTTTTTCTTTATGGATATTCAGAAGTACTAGAGATCTTTCGAAAAATTTTTTGTATTTATTATGGGTAGAATAATGCCCCTGTTTTAGTTTAGTTATGCCTTACTAAAGGTATAAGGCCCGTGACGGTTTTTTTCTTTTTGGAAAATCTCTGAAATATTGGCCCTTTTGTGCAAATTTTGCAGGTTGTTATTTTGGGGTACGGGGTTTTCCGATGTTTTGTTTAGTTTTCCATAACATTTAAAATTTTCGCCCAAAAGGGGGTTTATTGGGGCCCGGATTTAAAAGGTGTCTCGGAACCCGGAGATCAAGACAGAACTTGGGGCCCCCAAGGTGTGACAGGGGTGTATAGGGTACATTTAAAAAAAAAGGTCCCAGAAAGAGTCCCCCACCAACACCCTCTTTCTGACATTCTGAAACCCCTGTGCTGCCTCCGGTCAAAAAGTGGGGTACTTAAATTACGTGTCCAACTGTATGTCCCATCCCCGTTAAAGGTTTTTTTCAAATGCCAGA
>JAMYXO010003221.1:0-20812 GCA_033310375.1 Conus canariensis | reverse complement strand
ATAATTACGTTCCACCTTTTTACCTATCCCTTATGCTATATACAGACAATACACATTTTACATAGCCATTCTATGGGTATGAATACTTTCCCCCTATACTTTTTATCCATGTTTAAAGTTTCCCCTTTTAAAACCAATAAGTGTTTAAAAAGTGTCAATTTAACTTTAAAAATTTCTTTGACTGAACCCTTTGGGTGTAAGCTTTTTGTTTTTTTCCCGGTTTCAAAACCGCTTTTTCAGAAATTCTTTTGAATGTTTTTGTTTTTGAGGCCCCGGCTTTTTTTTTTAACATGTGTAAATAAAAAATTTTTTCAAGAAGAAGAATTAAGTCGAATACACCTTTTATTTGTTTTGTTTTTTTTTTTTTGGTTCCCCCAAAGAAAAACCAGTTGTTCACTTACAAAAAAAGGATGTGTGTGGGACTTTTTTTTTTTTTCATCTTTTTTTCAAAGTTTTTCCCAAAAAATTGTTTGGGACATTTCCCACACCCCCAAAGCATGTGCCTATACTTTTTTAAAGCTCAGTGGAAAAATACGAGGGCCTTACTGGAAAAAACCTAAGCAGCCCCGATTGGGGAAAACTCCGAGAAAAGCGGAAAGTACAAGCCTCGGAAAATTACATCAAGCACCAGAGGCCCGACCAATGCGGAGTTGCCCCTTGATAATGGAACCCTTTTTTATCGACCCAAAAGCCAAAGCAGGGCCCCCTCAATCAACAATTCCTATCATGTTCATGAAAGAAAGGTATTTCCCCACACGATTTTTGGGGAGAAGTGTAGTAGGCAGAAAAGGGCTTCCCTCCAGCTAAAATTTACTATCACGGTCCTGGGGAAAGGAGTCAAACAAACTGTTTAAAGAACAAGCCCCCTCAAAAAACCATTGGTTTTTTGGAGTCGCTAAAGAGTTTTAAAGAGAACTCGCAGGGGGAAAAAAAGCCCCCAAATAAACGGGATCTTTCATTTCACCCCTCACTACTGGTCAATTTTCCCTTTCTGACTGGAGGGATGCACTGGGTTGGTCCCCAATTTACAAATGGGGGAAAGCATTATGCCCCAGCGAATTACAGGGCCTGTCTCCTTGACCTGCATCCCTGCAAACTGCGGGAGCGGGCCCCACCCGTGAGCTCTGTGAGGGAAAGAATCTGGAGGGGAACAAACTTTTCCTCCATCCCCCACAGCAAGGGTTTAGGAACAGGGATCCTGTAGAACCCAGCCCTGGAGTTCATTGACGATTTTTGGTAGACGAATTGGGAAAGGGGAACAACAAAAAGACATCCTGGCGGGATTTTCCCAAAAGGGAATTTGAAAAGGGTTAAATCCGGCCCCCTTTTTGCAAAAGCTTCACCCCCTAGGGGCCACCCGGGAGGAGGTAAACCATGGATCCAAGGGATTTCTTTTTTCCAAACCGACATAAAAAGCATTTTTTAGTGGGGGGAAAACCCAAATCAGAATTGCGAGTTTTGAATTAGGTGAAACCACAAGGATCATTTTGGGGCCTTCTTTTTCCTTGTATACTTTAAACCCGATCCCCTTGAGAGCCTGACTTCACCTTGTACTTGTAGGCTGTTTGCGCGACCTGAAACCCTTTAAAAGGCTGCAACCCCAAAATGAAAACCAAAGAAAAGTACAAGGGGCCCTCCATCCCCTTTGGGAAAAATTGGGGGGAAAGAGTGGGACGGGTTTTTAACCCCAGGGAAGTGAAATTGTTTTCCTGTGACCAGAAGTCGGTAAACTCCCCCAAACCCCTTACCAGTAAAAAGGCGAAATGGACAAAACCAACTTGACACAGGTCTTTCAGTCAAGTACCCTCGGCCCCGTCACCTTTGGGAAAAGGAGCATCAGCTGGGTTTCTCACATTGATGCCATTATTTTTGAGAGCAAGCAGGTTTTGGGGGGTTTCCCCTTCTTTGGGAAACTTGAAACTGCCCCCACAGAGCTAGAGGGGACTTCCCGGGCATTTGTCAGGCCCCCTTTTTTGGAATATCCCCCCGGGCCTGTGTGGGACCCCCATACACAAGGAATGTGGCCCAAATAGAAGCAATACTGGGGGGCGGCCCCGCTTCGTATTAAACCCATTTCCACAAAACCTCAAGTGTGAATAACATGTTTTTCCGACTGGGTTGGCCCCCTTTTTTTTTTCACGACACCGGCAGATACCCACTTGCCCAATTTGCTGACAAGCCCCCGGCAATAACATGGTCGCAGTCGCCACCACAAACTTCATCCACCCCCGTCCCCCCAAAAAAGGGAGGACATAAAAAACAAACAGTACTCTCCCATCCGTGCCCGCACCCCCGTACCGCAAAAACCTTTCCCTTCCCCCAAGAACAATCAGAGCCCTGGAATGAGTTCCCAGCAGAGGTTTGGGGCCCCCCCCCACTCTTGACACCTTCCAGTAAAAGAGGGGCAACGGGCTTCTCTATTTTTTTTTTTCCTTTTTTCCCCGGGGGGCCCCCCAAATTTTTCCAGTTCGGGAAAAACAAATTGTTGTTTTTGGGGAAAACTAAAAGGAAGAATAAGAAAAAGTAGAAAACCTGAATTTTTTTGGGAAATAAAAAAATGGGGTTGGGGGTCGACTTTCCAAACCAAAAACCTTTTTTTGTGTTGTTACTAGAAAATGTTTTTCCTGCCATTCTTTTCTAACTAATTTAAAAAATTTGGTTAACTCTAGATAAAGGGCGCCATTTCTTCTTTTTTGGTTCTTAAAAATTTCTTTTCCCCTCCCTGTTAGGTGTGCAAACGGAAAAAAAATGATTGCTTGAGAATGATCATTTCAGTTAAGTAGTTTTTTTAATGTCTTTTTAAAAAAAATTAAAAAAATTTAAAATTTAAAATTTTTTTTAAAAAAAACGAAAAGAAAAACCTTTCACAACCAAACCATCTTAGTACTAAAAAAGGGGAAATTTAAAGGAAAGGGAACCGTAAAAATTAAAATTTTGGGTAACTCTTGCTCCCTTAAAAAAAACCTAACTCAGAGAAACCTTTTTGAAAAGGGGCCAAAACCCCTTTTAAACCCTTAAAATAAAGTCAGACAAATACAAAGCCCAAACAACCCTTTTTTGGGGGGGGAAAAGGACTGCAAAAAGCTGCAATTTCATTTTTTTGTGAGGAGGGGGGTTTTGGGCCGGAACTTGTTTTTCCCCCCAATTTGATTTTTTGGTCTTTGTTTTTTTTTAAATTTTTATTCAATTTTCAAAAAGGCTGTGCCAGTCTTGAAAAAAAATTTAAAACCTGGTTAGGTTTTCTTATGGGAGCGGAGTTTCCCCTACTTTGTTTATTTTTTAAATGTTCCCTGCCCATTTCATTTTAAATTTTTTGGTTTAAAATTAAGTCGGGGTTTATTTGTTTTTGTTTCTGTCCTTCTTTGTTTTTGTTTTTTTTTGATCCCCCTTGCATTTTGGGGGGGATCCTCAGGCTAGGCTCAAACTTGCCCCCCCTACATTTTCATACTTTGTAAAATGTCTTTAAAGTTCTTAAAGAAAACTTTTTTCCTTTCCCCCATTTTCGTCTTTTGTATTTACTACTCTTCGCGGGCCCTGTTTTTGGGGGGTGCTTTTGGTTCTTTTTTGAACCCTTGGTGTGAAAAACCCCACAGTTTAGGGAAACTGTGGTGTGCCCTATTTTGACCCCCCCGTGAAAACGGGCCCAACGATCAGCCATGCCCTCCCTGATAATCCGATCCATCGATAAAAGGGCCCTAGAAACGGGCAATACAAATTGTTTCGGGGTCTTCGAGAGGGTTTCCCGGTGGTTCTTCTCATGTTGTTTAGGGGAAGAATTTTCCAAAATTTGTAATCTTTTTTTTTTAAATTTTTTATTTTTCCCCTTTTTCTTCGTCTTCAAACCCCGCCCCCCCCCCCCCCCCCCTCCCCCCAAAAAGTTCAAATTTTTGGCCAACCCAATACTGTGATGTTTGGGGGAAAGGGTTGGCTGCGCTTGTCTTTCCCCCCCACTATTAGTTTGTTTGTCTTTGTATTTGTTTAAATTTAATAATTTTTAAAACCCGTGCCAGCCCTTAAAAAAAAATTTCTTGATTTAAAGGTTTTCTTGAGGGGCGAGAGTTCCCCCCTTTTGTTTTTTTGTTTTTCTCTCTTTTCCACGGTTTCTTTTTTATGATGCAGGGGTAAACCTTTGATTTCCCCGGGAAATTGGGGCCGGGGACGCCCCGGGAAAGACCGGAGGACACGGGGAAAAGACCAAAAACCAAGGGCTTGGGGGGCTGGCTCCCCACTTGTTAAAACCCATGGGTTTACTAAAAAAAAAAAAGGAAAAAAGAGGGCCCCCAAAGGATTCCCAAAAGGGGGGGGAGAATGAGGGAATTTCCCTGGGTCCCTAAAACCAATCATAAACTGAAAAATCCCCAAAGGGACTATGGCATGGCCCCAAAATGGAATTTTTCCAAAATGTTTTGGGGGGAAAAAGCGTTTCGTCCCAAACCCGTGGCTTGAAGATCCAAGAAAAAAGGGGGGGATGTGTGAAAGACTCATCTGAATGACAGCAGGCACTGCATCAGAAAAGATAAACGTGGGAAAGCCCAAAGGGCCCAGGGATTTAAACCCCCAGTGCCAAGGACACCACCCCTGTTGGTTCGGATGGGGGAAATTTTTGCAAAAGGCCCCCCCGAGGGGCCGGGCCCTGAAACTCAAACCTGCCCGAGCAAAACGAAACTGAAAGTTTGGGAAAAACTGGATGCAAAAATTTGGGTCCAAGACTCGAGGCACTGAGGGGGAAAAAGCACCCCGGGAACACAAACTAGCCACAAAAGGGGGGACATTTGTATGCCACAGTAGAAAACCCCCTTTGGACCCAAAACAAACCCAAAGAGAAAAACACCTCCAAAGAATCCAGACGCCAAAAAAAGAGGACAAGATCAGGGCCCCAAAAGAAAAACCCTAAAAGGTTGCAAATGAAGCCCCGCACGGGCCACCCTGAAAAAACAAGGCTTAAAAAACCTGTGGAAAGACCTGAAAAAAAACCACAGTCCCCCCAGCAAAGGGGAATCTGGAGGAAGGGAAGACCCAAAAAGAAAAAGGGGACACAAGACCCTTTTCTTCGAGACCCCCCCCGGTTTTTGCCAAAAACACGTTTGAGCCCCAAAAATTTCTGGCCCCAAGTGTGGGCAAGGGGTTTTTAAAGCAGCATCTGAGGAAAACTTTTAATCTAAACCCACAGAGCAAAGAACCATGCCCCTTAAATTTGGGTTTGGGGCCCAAACCCAACCCTAAAGGAACATTTTCAGTGGAAACCTCCAATTGGAAAAATTTTCAAGAAGGGGTCACAAAGCCAAAAGCCAAATCTTCCCCGGGGCCAAAAACGGAAAAAACCTTACCAGCGAAACAAAAATTTTTCCCAAGGTGTGGAGGGGCCCCAAAAAGGCTGCTGCGATGGGCCCTTGGAAAAAAACCAAAAGAAACCAAGGGGCCATGGATGACGGAAAAGGGGTGTGTAATCCCCAAAGAGCAAAAACTCAAGTGACATTACCCATTGGGCCCAAAATATCACAACTAAACCCGGTCAAAGGGGAAAATTTTTTTTCTGTCATGGAAAGAAAAAGGCTGCCCAAAAAAGTACCTGAGGGGGAAAACAAGTTTGGCGGGATTTTTTAAAGTCCAAAAGGGGGCCCACCCCCGGCGTGAGGGGCGGGTTAGAAACCGGGAAACAATGATCTGGGAGGGCAACCCAAAAAAGGCAAAAACAGCAAAAGAAAACCCTGGACGTATGTGGCTTGATTTGGCAAACGCATATGGACGGTGCCCCTGGAGGATACGGGTTTGGTCTTGAGATGTCCCATGTGCCCAAAAAAACACCACGACAGGCTCAAGAAGAAACTTAAATTTGGCCCTTCCCCAATGGGGTTTCCCTCAAAAAAAGGGAGTACAAAAACAACTGGGATCAATTTTGGAAGGGGGTTTTTTTTGCAATGGGGGTGCCAAAAAACTAAATTTGGTCCCAAAAAGGCCCAAAAGGGAAAAAACCCAAAAGAGACATGGGGATTCAGGAGATGAGAAAAGAAGAAGACCAAAAAAAAACCCCAAAAAGCAGCCCCAGAAAGGCCAGCAAGGGCTAACCCTCATGAAACAGCTCTCAGTTGCGGGGGGGAAGGGAAAACAAACCAAAGCCCTGAAAGTTTTTGGCAGAAGCGGGCCAAGGGGGGTTTTCCCAAGCTGGATCTGGTAAAGGAGGAACAAAAGTGAACTTCATAAGGTTTAAATTTTCCCCTACAAATTTTCATTTTTGCCCCCTGGGGCTCAGTGGTTAAAGCGCGAGCCCTTTTTAATGGAAAAGGGCGAAAGCCCCAGAGGGTAAATGGGTTGGGAAATCCCAGCCATGGCTCGCCCAAGAGGGAAAAAAAAAAGGGGCACCAAGGGGGGCCCATCCGGATATAAACCGGGGGTTGGGGCCCAAACCCCCCCTATGTGCAGGAGAAAAGGGCCGAAACACTTGCTTAAAGGGGGGGTTCTCTTTTTTGGGGGACCTTCCCTGCCACGCTCCAAAAACGGGGTTTCTTTCTACTCTATTTAATAAAATTCCCAAAGCCCACATCTGATAGGGTTGCTTACTTACAAAAGTGAAAAAACCCCTAGGGTACAAAAATTTTGGGTGATCTTTAAAAAAAAATTTTGGGCAACCTATGACTGCAAAATTTAACCATGGAAAATTTCACAACACATGAACTTTAAAAAACGTATTGACAATATAAAAATTATTAACCCTAAAAAACCCTTTTCCCCCCTGATAACCCCCCTTTTCAACACTGAGCATTCAAACCCAAAGATGATGGAAGAAATTCTTTTGCAACACAAAAAATACCATTGAATATTTAGGGGTTCCCCAAAGGGTTTTTACCCTTTTAATTTAGAATTAATCTAACAAGGGCCTTTGGGGCCCAAAATTTGAAAAGAACCCATTTTTGACTAAAATTCTGGCTTATGTATATATTTTTCCCAAAATTTTTGGTTTTAATTTTCACAAGAGGAAAAATCAAAGGGGGTTTTTTTAAAAAACATTTTTCAGCGTTTCTTTTTGCTCCTTTTTTTGAAAGACTCCCTTTTTCATTCCAAACTTTATACCACAGTGGAGGGGCCCCAAAACCAAAAAATCAATTTTTAAATCCCTGATTTAAATAAAAACAATGCAGTAAAGTTTTATTTAAAAAAAGCAATTTTTTTTCTAGTTTTGAGCCCCAATTTTTTCCTAGTGATTGTAAAACAGTTTTGGGAAAAAAAACCCAAAAAATAAAGCAATTGGTGTATCCCTTGTATGTGAAACAAAGCCCCCCCCCCCCCCCAGTGTTGCATAAAATTTTTGGGTTTAAATTAAAAACCCCCTTTTCCTAAAATAAATTTCCCTGACTTTAAAAATTTGGTATTTTTTAAAGCAAGAACCACTGTCAGAGGATTCCTTTACCGACCCATCTGTAAAAAAATTTTTTAAATGATTTGAATAGTTTTTTCCTAAATGTTTCCCCAAACTTCCCAAAGTTGTTAAAATATTTACAAATTATCACTTTTTTTTAAACATAGTTTTTTGAATAAAAAGGAAAAAGGGGGGAAAAAAATACTTTGGGGAAAAAATCAATAGGAGGTTTCAAAAAAGGGAATTGGGTTTTCGAAACGACTGAATTCCTAGTTCGCTGCAAATTGTGGCATAGCAGCAGGACCCCAGGGAAGGGGCCGGGCTTTTCCTTTTGGGCACTGATGTGAGAGGTCAGGGGCCCCGGCGCCCCCCCAGCCCAACCTTCCAGAATGGTGGAAAAAGGGTTTTGCCTTGTGTCGTGGGGGGACGGTTTTCCCTGGAGATGTGAGTTGATGGGGCGTTGGAGCGCTCCCTGACGGGCAAACCCCTTTCCCTGAGAAACCCAAATTTTTCTGAACCCGGGCAGACATGGGGGCACCCCCTTTTATGGGGTTGGGCTGAAAAACTGCACTCTCCTGCAGCCCTGCGATTCCCCGCCGAATTTTTAAGGGACTTTTTGCACCCGTTTCCCCAAAACGACTTTCTTTCCCGGGGCTCCTTTCCTTGGGGCGGCCCCGCGGCACAGAACCATCCCCAACCCCCGAGCAGGGAAAAAAGGCCCCCCCGGGGTGGTGCAAAGGAAAACCTTTTTTTGTGGAAAGGAGGCAACTTAAAACCGGAAAGCCCATCGTCGGTCAAAACCAAACGCCCAAAAAACCTAAAACCAACTTTCCCCGAGGAAAAAGAGCTCGGAGAGAAAAAAACCACGGCCCCCCAAACCATCCCAAACTCCCCCACAAATTGCCGGGGGACAGAAAGTTGCCCCCAAAGGGATGCAGACCTAGGGTCTTTTTGTTTTCTTGTTTTTAAAGGGGGCTTCGGGCCCGGGTTTGGACTTTTAAACCTCACCCTCAGGGCCAACGCCAACGACTAAATTTTTTTCAAGGGCTGAAATGTTTCATACAGATGGCCATATTAGGGCTTTATTGCAAAAAATTTTAAACTTTTAAAAAGGGTTAATTACAAAAAAAAAACTTACGGTATCTTTCGATGAACAAAAACTTTTTTTGGGGCCCCCCATTTTTCCCCAACCGGGTGATTTAAGTGTCTGTGGGGCCCCACACCCCCAAATTTAGGGATTTTGTTCTACCTTCTTCTTCTTTCTAAAGCTGGCCACCTTAAACCATTGAAGATTCTGACAAAAAAAAAGGGGGTCTCTGGAAATTAACAAATTTTTTATGTGAAGACCCCTGGCCTGGTTCATCAGTTGGAGTGGGGGGGAAGGAAAGAAAGGCTTGGGCCCAAACCCCACTGAAATTTTTCCCGGGCCCCTCGAGGGGAGCCAAAGTATAGCCCCCTTTCCCCTTTTGTGGGGGGGAAGGAAAAAAGGTGCGGGGGGAAGGGGAAACCCAGGGGGGGGGTTTTAGGGAAGGGGAGGGGGTTTGGGGGGGTTTTATCCAGGTTTTTTTAACCCCCTCCAGCGATGCTGATGTTATTTCCCTCAGCGGGAAGTTTCTTTCCATTCTCTCCCTTGTGCGGGGGAAAGGGAACCCCATTTTTCCTGTATGGGCCCAAACGGCGTACTGCAGAACGGGGGAAAGTTAGGGGAGTGTCGCAGGGGACGGATGTGGCGAGAAAAAGAACAGGGTTGGGGTGTTGGGTTTAAATGATGTTCCATGAGGAATGTGAGGAATGTCGGCACCCGGGAAGGGTTCAACCGGGGGGGTTGGGGGTGACACCTATGATTGCCCAAGGGGAAGATTTAAGATTTGGGGGATGCTCCGGGGAAATGAGGGGGTTATCTCCTCCCTCTTGAACCCCCCAAAAGAGGCCTTTTGCGTAACTGGGGCCCCCATTTGGTCCCCATACCCAAGGGATTTCCCCCCTTTTTTAGCCGCTTAAATTGAAAAACATGATGGGTGTCACCACAAGCCCCAAGGGGGGAAATTTTTGGGGGTTTCATAAACTTTGTGATTTCTTTCCCCAACCCGCCCAAAAAATTTTAACCTACCCCAATCTCTGAAAAAAACTGTTGTCTTTTCTAGAAAATCCAAGTGCCCCAATCACCAGCCCCAGATCAACTGAAAACACCCCGGTGATCTACAAAGAAACTGATTCCCCCATTCTTCCCTCAATTCCATCCACCACCCAAGTCTACCAAGAAGAGTATCCCTTACTCTCCAGCACAATGACGTTTTGATTTTCAGACTGCGGAAAAATGGATTGCTCCTTTAAAAAGGGGGTTGGGAACCCCTAAGAAAGGCTTTTTTTGATGCCGCAAAAATGGGGCCCCCCTTCACACCCCCAGAACTAGGCCATGCCCCTTCTAAAACAAAGATCATTCAAAACCGCCCCAGCCCTTTAAAATTTTTAGGGCCTCCCAATACAAAACCTCCCGGAAAAAAAATTTCCGGGTTTGAAAAACATTGACATCCCTGAGAAACCCCAAACTAAAGGGCCACTTCAAACAAACCTCCCACTAGGGGCCCCAAAACTATGAGAAAACCAAACCTCATGGAAAAATCTAGTTTGACCCCTTTTCAAGGGGAAAAGACGTAGCGCTCTCCCCCAGGAAACCACCGCTGCAACAAACCCGATGAAAAACCGGGCCCCTTTTTAAATTTCAAATCCCCCAAACCCCTTTTTCAAAAGGCCCGTCAGGAAAAACTTCACCCATCAGTTTCCCCCCTTCATTTTGCTGTTCCTCCAACCTTTTGTACATTCTTTTCCATGCACCCCTCTGTTGGGGAAACTCAAAACTGGGGTAACCTACTACCAACCCCTGGGAGAATTTTAAATATCCCGGTTCTCCCCACCCCCATCTTATTTTGGGCAAAAACACCCCTTTTCACAAAACGAATTTCTTCCTTCTCTTCTCCCTTGATTTTTTCCCAAAAATTTAACCCTTTTTTACCCCCCAAAAATTTTTAAAAATTCAAAAACCCTTTCCAAAAAATCGAAGTAACGTTTTTTTTAAAAGGGGGGGGTTTTTCGGGCAAAAAAAAAAGGGGGTGATTTAAACCCCCGGGAAAAATAATTTAAATTTTTTCTCTTCCTTTTAAACGGAAACCCCCCGCGGAGAAAGGGCCCTTACTATTTTTTTACCCCTCTTCTACTCAAGCCCCCACTAAAAAAATTTCAAAAAACAACTGGTTTTCTGTATTGGTTATTTTATTTTTACACACACTGAATTTTTTAACCCCTTTCCCAACAAAATTCTCAAAACCCCGGCCCTGTTTCACCAAAAGGGGGCCTTAACTGTTTAATCGCAAAACCCCGCCTTAATTAGGGGAGTTAACTCCCTTTAAACCCCCGGGTAGATGGACTGCCATCAAATAAATTATTTATTTTTTTTTTAACACTCGAAAAAGGGAAATTTTCAACATGGGTTTTAACGAGGAAAATCAAAAGGGGTTTCTTCCCTTTTCCCAAATTTTAAATGTTTTTTTCCCTCTTGTTAAAAAAATTTTATAAGATTTTGTTTTTTGGTGACGGGTTGGAAGCCGGGATTCTTACCCAAGCCCTTTTGGGAAAAATTGTATTCTCCTTCTTTCTTCTGAGGGAAAATCCCATAGTTAAATTCTAGGTTTGCTTGGGGGTTATTTTTTAGAAATTTCCCCTTTATTTTCCCGTTAAAAAATTTTTTTTAAAGGAAACAAAAAGGGGCTGAAATTTAGCCTATCGGGGTTTTTTTTTATTTTTAAATTTGGTTGGGGCCCCCCTTTCGTTTACAAATTTTTTAACCCAAATTTTTCTGAGTTTCTTAAAAATAAAAAAACCCAAATTAAAAATTTTTTTAAAACCAAAATTTTTTTTTAACCCAACCCTTATTTATACCCCCGGCCCTTTTTTTTAAATTTAAATACTTTAAAACACACCTCCGGTTTTTTTTGTTTATTTAAATTTTAAAGGAACACCCTTTTTTAAAATCCTTTTAAAAAAAAATTCTATTTAAAAGGGAACCCTTTTTTTAAATTTTTAATAAAAAGTGCCGTTTAGGGAAGGGGGGGGAGGGGTTTTATGGCCCCAAATTTTTTGGGACTTCAGTAACCAAAACCAATCGCAGTGGAAATCATATGGTTTAAAATTTAAAAGACTTGTAAACCCCTAAAAATATTTAAATCCCCCCAATAAAGAGTGATAGAGTGGGCCCATAAACCCATGGTCAACTAACCCCTGGTTTTTTACCTTTTCATTTAAATTTTGCAGTTTACTCCCAACCCAACCGGCCGGCGGTGTTTCATATCCCAAACCATTTAAACCCCCCCCCAACCCCCCTTAGTAAAGGGTCAAAAAATTTTCCCATGTTTAACCAGTAAAAGGCCCGAAAATTACAAAACTGAATACAAGTACGCCAGGCCCCAAATGAAAAACGCTTTTAAACCCTTTTTCTCACCCCAATGGACAATAATGCATATAAAAAGGGAATCTGCAAAGGTTTTTAACATTAACCCTTCAAAATAACTTTAAAAAAAAATTAAAAAACCCGGCAATAAAAGGGGTTTGGGCACTTTGTTTTTGGGTGGGGTCACGTAGAAATAAAATTTTTGGGGTACGGGGCCAGGCCAAAACCTTTTTTTAAAAGAAAAAACTCCCCAATTTTAGATGGGGACCCAAAAAGAAAAAAAAAACCCCCCCCCAAAGTTGGGGGCAAATTTAAATTTGGGATAAAAGTAAAGGCCTAAAAAGGAAAAAGGGGAGTGAAACCAAAATTTAAAGGGACCCCTTTAAGGACCGTACGTTTGGTTCTATTAGGGCGAAAGGGAACAGACCAATTTCCAAAAAGTGGATCAGTCTACAGGTTTTGGACGCCAGAAAAAAATTTTTTTTAGAAAAATTTTTTTAAAGATGTTTAAACTCTGCGGGTTGATTTCCCCTTCCGGGCATCCCAAAGGACCAAAACGTTCTTTAAACATCAAATTTAAAAAGGGGTTGACTTTGTTGTGGGGTCTTGGATTTTTACTTGCGCCTTCTGACCTTAGACTGAAGAATTGGAATAAATAAAGAATTTTTAAAAAATAAATCCTTATAGGGGGGCCGGAACCAAACCCAAAATTTTTGGGAAACACAAAAAAAGGCGAAAAACCAAGGCCCGCAAAAAACCATTTTTAAAAAAAGTTTTTCCCTGAAGCGCCCCCCCCCAAAAAAACCAGTTTTTTAAGCAGCCAAACCGCCGTTGATGTCCCTCCCCCCCGACAGCACACCAGCGAAAAAGGACAGCCCTTGTTTTTTGTTTTTTAATTTTAGGGGATTAGAAAATACTTTTTTCACAAAAAATTTTAAAAAGGGCAGCCAGCACCCCTTTAACGTCCACAAAAGGGTTCGGCCTTTAAAACCCGGGCCAAAATTTCCCCCTATAGCAGAAAAACCCCCCAAACTAAACCTACCAAAATTATGGGGGCCTTCAAACCCCTTTTGCGTTTTAATTCTTTAAATGGGTTTGCCAGATGGGGCCAATTGTTTTCTAAAAAAAATTTTTAAACCGGGCTGAGGCGTTGGAGGACCCACGGGCCCCCTGTTGGCGCACCCCCAAGTTTAATGTTTTAAAAAAATTTTTGTAGGGGATACAAACCCCAAAACGGGCTTTTAAATAATTTAACTTTTGGGAAATTTCCCCCTGCTCTTGAACAAAAATTTTTATTTTTCCCTGCTAAATAGTATTTTCATAAAGGGAAAGTTGTTTAAAGTTTTTTTTGTTTTGGGTTTTTTTTAAATTTCCTATTTGTTCTCGTTAGTAGACAGCTTTTCTTCTTCAACCTTTTTTCCCCCTTAGTGACTTTAAAATTCTGTATTTTGCCTGTTTTCCTACCCTTTTTCTTTTTAACCCCCTGGAAATTGTTTTTCATCTGCTTTCACCCAAAGTTTATTTTTTTCTTCTTTTTATCTCTCTATCAGCCCCCAAAAGTTTTCCCAAATTTTGTTTTTTTAGCTGCCATTTATTCCTTGTAGGGGAGCAAAGAGCCCTAAAATTTTCACGAAGGGAGCAGCTTTTAAGACCCTCGGGGTTCACCCCCTAGAAAATTTGGAGGATACAATTGGTTTGGGGAAAAAACTGCTTCTTCTTTCGGGAAATTTAAATCCCCTTTTTTCTTTAAACTAGGGGGAATTGAAGAATCCGAAAAATTTGTTTTTAAACTGTTTTTTTCCTTAAATTAAAAACTCGCCCTAAAACTTCTGCTATTATTTCTTCTTCCTGCTCTTTGACTTAATTTTTGAAGAGGTTTTTTTTTTGCATTCGACTGGGCCCTGGAAACCTATTGTTTTTCAAGTTTTGTAAAAGCCTAACTCCTTAGGGGAAATAAAAATCCCAAGGGCCTTGTTCCCCCATATTTAAACCCCCCTTTTTACCCGAATGGGAATCTCCCCCAAAGGGGAGCCCCCGGAATTAAAAACCGGGGGGAGGGGTCCCCCCCTATAAAAAATTTTTTTTCCATTTTTTTTTTTCCCCCTTCTTTTATTTTTTAAACAAATGACCTTTCGTTTTTTCCCCCCCAAAACCTTTCCCCCCAAAATCTAAAAATTTTTTTTGGATCGAGCACTTGGGGAAAGCCCCTCGCCTAGGGTTTTCCTTTTGAAAATTCAATTGGGTTGTCGCAATGGGTTTTTGGGAACGCTCCCCCTGGGGGTTTTAAAGGAACCCGTTCCCTCCCCCGGTCCTTAAAAGTTCTTCTTCCCAATTAAAAGGGGACTGGGTTTTTTATTTTTTTCCCCTTCTTTTCGGGGCGGGGGTTTAAAAAAACGGCATAATCTTCATAGAATTAATTTTTATATTTATTAATTTTTTGTTTTTATAAAAAATAAAACCCATACCCCCGGGGGCAAACCCTTGATCCATACAGAAAACCCAAAAAGGGACCCCAAAAGGAAAAAAAGGCAAAAAAGACAAAAACTGTGCCCCCCCCGGGTTGAAAATTTTAAACCCAATAAAACAATTGACCCCAATAAAAGGGTTAAAGTAAGATTTAGTGCCCTTCGGGCCCCGGGACAAATGTTTTTAATGCCGGGCACTGTCAAGCTATTATTAAAAATTTGATATTAAGGTGGGCCCGGATCCTTTGTCCCCGTCGTTGTAACCTGGGCAGGGCCATCTTTAAAAAAATATGGAAATTTAAACGGGAAATTTGAGAATTTCCCTTCTCCCCTGATAGCGAAAAGACTTTTTTTAATCTCTATTCTGATCTGTGGCGGCCCCTAGAACAGAAAAAAAGAAAAAATTTTTTTCAGGGGTTTTCAGCCCCCAAAAACCGGTCCTGAAGCACAGGCTTAATGCTGAAGGTTTCCCAAAAGGAAAAAGAGGGAAAAAAGGCCCAATGCGGAGCTTTTAAGAAAGGTTTTTGCTTTTCCCTCTAATTTTGAACTTTTAAAAAACCCCCCATAGAAATATACCCAAGGGGCATAAGAGCCCAAAATTTAATTTAAAATGCTTCAAGGGCCCCGGGCGGTCTTTTATTTTTTTTCAGTTGATTTTCAACCCAAGTACACCGTCAGTAAAAAATTCCCCTTTTAAATTTTTGAAGTTTTTTCTAACCCCCGCTGGCAAAGCAATTTTTAAACCAGTATAAAAGTAGGACGGTTGTTTACTTTGAAAGAGTTTTAAAAACCACACCCAAGCGATTAAAAACAAGAAAAAGACGTTTTTCTGGGAAATAGCATAAGCAATTTTTTAAAGGGGCCCAAAAAGGGGGGGGTTCTCTTGCTTTTTTTCAAAAAACCCTTTCAGCTTTTTTTTTAAAGGGGGGAAATTTCCTTAGTGTGATTTTAAACAACCCCAAAAATTGAGCAGTTGTTTTGCCCAGAAAAGAGGGGCAAAGCCTTTTTTACCCGTATTCTGCCGGATTTTTTACCCCGCCCAAACACTTTGATGAAAAAAAGAAAATTTGGGTTTGGGTAGGGGCAAAACATAAAACCCCCCCAGCCGACATGTGTGAAAAAAATTCAACCCCCGATGTAAGAACCCGAAGATTTTTTTTAACAGACAAATTTTGGGAAATATGGCTGGATTTTAGACCCAACGTTGACAACAGAGCCCCGGAGGGGGGAAAAAAGGGTTTGGGTCAGTTTGGCATACCATACGATTTTTAAGGAAAAGGAGGGAGAATGGCCAGAAAACCAAAAAAACGTTTTTGTGGTTTATGCCCCCAAAGTTTAAAATTGAAAAAAAGATTTTAAAGAAAAGCCTTTTTTAAAAAGTTTGGAAAAAGTTTTTGAACTTTTTCCCCCCAAAGACCCCCCAATTTTTCCCGCTTTTTTTGGGGGGGAAATTCCTGGGTGGGGGGAAAAACCTTCGTCCCTTGATTTGTTCCCAAAAAGCCCATTTTTCCCTTTTACAAAGTACTTGTTATAATTTTTGCAAAAACCATTAAGCACACCAAGTTTACAAAGAAAGGCAGTTTGTTTTTGGTAAAGAACGGGGAATATATTTCTAGTTGTTCCCTACTGAAAAAGCAAGGACGGGTTTAGAAACCCCTTTTTTGGGCTTTTTGGGGGGGGAACCCCCGAAACGTTTTTGCCTTTTTTTATTGAGGGCCTTTTCCGCCGAACACAAAATTTTTTAAACAAAAAAAAAAAGGACTCTGTCTAAGCGGGCCCTTTAGGGGGAAGAAAACCCCTTTAGTTTCTTTTTGGGCCCTTCCAAAACCTCAAAAAAACAATGGCTGTCATTAAAAAAATTTTAAAGATCGCATTTTAAAATCGGGTATCTTTTTTCCCCTAAAACTAAGAAAAAGGACGGTTTTGAAGAAGGTTTAAGTGAAAACTATAAATTGGGGGAACAGGGAATAACTTAAAAAAAAAATTTAAAAGGCAGCTAGAAAAATCAAAAAGAACCCCCAAAACCCCTAATTTCCCCGGCCCTAAAACCCCCCAAGTTCCAATACTTTGGTTTTTTATAAAATTGTTATTACAGATTTTTTTATAAAAAATTATTTTTAAAAAAATTTTTTTATAATAAAAAAAAAGTTTTGAGGGGGTCCAGAATAAAAAGGGGGTTTTTTGCCCCTTTAAAGGCTTTTTTCCAGTAGAGCAAAAAGGATCAGCAACACAACTGCCCTTTGTTTCTAATAGGGAGTTGGGACAGGAAATGTTTTTGGATTTGGTACCCCAAAACCGAGGGCCCCCTTTTTTTCCCCAAACCATAAAAAATTTGAAGATAAAAAAGGGCCCAGCAATATCCTCCCCTTGGAAGAAAAAAGAAATCAAGGGCAAACGTTTTTTGGCCAAAAAACGACTACAAACTTCTTTTAAAACGAGAGAATGCCGGGGCCCTTTTTCCTTTTTTGACATCCCCCCGGGGTTTTAAAAGGGTTTTTGAAAAAAACAAAAGGGGCCCTATGTATACTTTAAATAAGAAAAAAAAAAATTTTAAAAAACCCTTTTTTGAATAAAAGGAAAACCCTTTTTACCCTTTGGCCCAAAGGAAAAAACAAAAAAAGCAGATTTAAAATTTAACTAAGCAGGGCCCCGGGAATATATGCTGCAGAAAAAGAATTCCTTAGCTGAAGTGGGGGGGGGACACCTTTTGGTTTAAAAATTTTTAACCCCAAACTAGAACCACCCCCCTAAAAAAATTAAACGATCCCTTTTTCGTTTTATTTACCCACCCCCCGAGGGATTTCTAAATTCCTTGGGTTGGCCAGAACTTTCGGTTTTAACCCCCAAAGGGTAAAAAAATAAAGTTTTAAAAAAAATTGGGGACAAAACCTCAAAGGTTTGGTTATTGCTATTTAAAAAAAAAAGGGGGGAGAAAAAAAAACACTTCTGTATTTTTCTGAAAAAATTCCCGTAAAGGGGGTTTGCAAAGACAAAACTAACAGTATTTGATTTTATGTTTAATTTTAAAGTATGATTAAATTTTTTTGGGTTTTTAACTCTTTTAAAGAAGTTCCCAGGGGGGGTTTTAATTTAAGAAGTTTTGAAAAAAAGTTTAAAGTTAATTAAAAAAAATTTTCTTAATTAAAAAATTTGGGTTTTAAAACCGGCTAAAAAAGTTTGGTTTTAAGCAAATAACGAACTTCAAAAAAGAAATAGAAAGTGCCCGGGGAAATTTTTAGGGTTTTACTAAAAAAAATTTTTGAAAAAGGGTTTTAAAAATACCCCTTTCTTTATGGGGTTACTGGCCCCTTTCCTGTAGCAAGCGTAAGTGCTGGGTCAAAAGGCGTTGCTCTTTTAGCTACTGGGGCCTGGAGCCCCAGCCTTTTACATTAGGGGGGCCTTGGGGTTTTTTGGGGGTTTAGGTGTTTATTCAAATGATTTTTGAGTGCTTTTTTTTAAAAAAAATTTAAAGCCAAACAACAAAACCCAAAATTGGGGCCTTTGGTAGCCCTAGCATCGCAAAACTTTGTTCATTAAGATGAGAATTTTTAAGAAAAAGTTTGGCGGGAAATGAAAACTTTAAAGTTTGGAAAAATTTTGAGCCCCTTTTGGCTGGGGGTGGGGATTACAGGGGAAAAAAAAATTTGGAACTTCAAAAGGATTGGAGGAAAGGGGTTTTTTATTTCGAAAAACAGGAAAGACACTGAAAAAATAAAAACAAAAACTTTGGGGAAAAAAACAAAGAAAAACAATCAGTTAAACCCAAAAATAGAAAAAAAATGAGGGAATTTTTAAATTTAAAAAATAAATGAAAAGTTTAACAAAAAAAATAAATACTTTTTTTTTTTAACTAACTAACAGGCATTGTGGTTTGGTGGGACAACTTGCAACTCTTCGCGAAAAAAAAACGATTTTTTAGGGGGGCCCCTTTTTGGAAGAAAATTTTTTCCTCTTAAATAATACACGGGGGGGGCCCTTTTTTTCATAATTTTTTTCAACTTCATATCCTTTAAACGCTCCTTATAGGTCTTGGCTCTAATTCAAAACACCCAACCCCCCCTGCCTCCCGGACATACAAAGTATCTTACTTTTAGTCCCCGAAGGGCCCAAGAGTTTTTGAAAAAATTTGGATTTCTTCAGAAATACTTTTTTTTAAAAATTTTGGGATGGGCGTTTACTGGTTTTAAAGGGCCCTGTTGCTTTAAATTCTTCTTGTTTTAAATGGGGCGAAAGGAACTCCCTGGCAATCCCCAAAAAACCCCTTTCCCTGTGTTGCGTTTTTTTGTCCTTAAGGTCTCTGGGGTATTGATAGGTAAAAAACCCGCTCAGTTTGTTTCTTTTTAAATTTTTTTTAAAACTAGGCTTGTGGGGCGATGGTTGCCGGGGAAATCCCCCCTTTTAAACGGAACCCCATGTCTTAAAAAAAAAGTTGGTTTCCCAAGCTTTTTTTAAACTCTTTCCCATCACCCAACCAGGGATCAACCTAGGATACTTTAATGGCCCCTCGCATGTAATTTTTTTGGGGAAAGCCACGCCCCAAAAACGGTTTTTCTTTTATCCGTAAAAGGGGTCGCATCTTTATATCCTTTACCGAGTCAACAACCGTAAGGGGCATACTTAAAACCTTTTTTTTTTTGCTAAAATTTGTCCCTGTGGAAAATACAAAAATTTAAACTGGTGGGTTTTTTTAATTTTGGAACTGAGGGTTTTTAAATCGAGGGCCTTATTTATTCTTTTTGGGGGAGGCAATATATTTTCCCGGGGCGCTTGGGTTTTTTTAAACCCCGTCTTTCGGGTTTTTGATTCAGACCAAAAACCCAGCGGCTTTTTTCTTAGTTTATCAATAGCAGCCCTTTTTTTCCAAAACCCCCTTGGAGAATAATATAATTTTTTAATTAGTACGTCCATAAGAAAAGGGACTGTTTTTTTAATTTCATTTTAAAAATATGTTTTTAGATTGAAAAATGAAAAAGAAAGATTGCTCCCCTACAAAATAAAAAAACCTATTTTTTACCATTTTCTGATCCCTAAAAATGGTTCCCAAAAAGTCCCAACAGTTTGGGCCCGGTGACGGGTGTTGAAACTTTTTCCCTGTCACTAAGAAATATTAATTAAATTGCTTTCTTTAACGTCTGAAAATGTGTGCCCCTGCATGCCCCTTTTTCTCTTAACTTGTTTTTTAATAAAGTTTAAAGTGAGCAACCCCTTCCTTTTCTCCGGGCTCTTTTTTTTGCAAAATTCTTTCCTTTGCCTTGTTTAGGGGCGTTTCCCTCTCTTAAATCAGATCCAATTTTACCAAAAAATTTATAAAGGGCTGCCAAAAAAAACCCCCAACCTTTAAACCTTTTAGTTTCCCCCCCAAACCATAGAATTTAACCCCAAGGGAATTTCTTTTTAATAATGAACCGTTTAATTTTTTTTTAAAATCAATTTTATTTTCTAAATTTGAATCTTTTTTAAAAAATCAAGTTTTTTCTATGCATTAAAGGTTTTTCTGGGAAAAACCCCCCCTGTTTTTTAACAAGGGGCCCAATCCCCCCTTTTTTTCCCCCAAAAACCTATCCCCTAACCCCCATCTTCCCTTAAAAAACCTTCCCAAGAGAAGAACCTTTTTTTAAAATGTTTTTTTTGAAAACCCCTCAGACCCCTTTTCTAAGCCCGCGTTTTACCCCGAGGGAAATTAAAATTTGATCTTTTTGGGGTTGCTCCTGTTTTTTTTTTATAACAAAAAAAAATAATTAAAAATAATCTTAAAATGAAATACGTCTATGTGCTTTTTAAACCAATTAAAGCCTAATTTTGTTGTGAGCAAACCCCAGGGTAAACATTTCGGCCGAAATTTTCTATTTTTTCCCCGTTGGGCGTTTTATACCCCTTAAACAAAAACTTTTGGGGGGGTTGGGTTGAATAAACTTTTCCCCCAAAAACCACCAATGGGCCTTTTTTGCAAAATTTAAACCAAAGCCCTTTTAAAATAAAAGGGTTTTTAAATTTTTTTAAATTCTTTTAAAAAAACCCGTTTTAAAAAATGGATTGGACGACCCAAATTAAAAGTGTAGGGAGGCAGCGCCCCCCAAACCTCGTTCAAAAGAAAGTTTTTTTACCTCTGGGGGCCGGGGGTTGGAAAAAAAACCCGGGCAGTTTTTAGGGGGTTTTTTAAAACTAAGTTTTAAACAAAATTCAAAAAATTGCCCTACATCAGAGGGTTGAAAGTATTACGTGGGTTTTCCCCGGGCACCCCGGGATCAAAAATTGGTTGGGATGGGGTTGGGACGACAATGTTTGGTTTATATCCCAAAATTTAGTAGGAAAGATAGCGCCGTTTGATTCAGAAAAGATTTAAAATTAATAAACTTAACACAAGACCCCGGTTTTTAAAAGCCCGGAATCTCTTGCATGTGCCCATGTAAAATAGATTTGGGACGTTGTTATGCCCTTCATCAGGGGTTTAAATTTTTTTTAAAAATAAAATTTTAAATTTTAATCATTTTAAATTTTTTAATCAAAATTAAAATTTTAAGCGCACTAAAAAAAATGGGGAAGAAAGGA
>JAMYXO010000321.1:50000-53110 GCA_033310375.1 Conus canariensis | reverse complement strand
TTTTTTGTTTTTTTTTGTTCTCCCCCATTGCCGCCTTTTTTTTTTGTTTTGTTCTACTTGTATGTGTTGGTGTCGTCGCCCCCCCCCTTTCTTTCATCCCCCCCCCCCGGGCCCCCCCCCCCCCCCCCCCCCCCCCCCCCCCCCCTAATTTTTCTATTGTTGTTTCTATCTAATGTTTATTGTTGTCTGTCTATTGTCTGGAGCAGTGCGCACGCGTTTGTGTATTTTGTGTGTGTGTGTGTGGTTGTGTGTGTGTGTGTATGTGTGTGTGTGTGTGTGTGTGTGTGTGTGTGTGTTGTTTGTGTGTGTGTGTGTTTTGTGTGTTTTTTTGCGTGCGTGCGTGATATGGTGTTGTATGCGCTTTCTTTCTCTGTCTTTTTTTTTTTTTAATTTATTTTTTTTGTTGTCTTTGTTAGTCTGTGTTTCTCTATGTGTTGTGACATAGTTTTTTCTCTCTTTCTCCCTCCCCCCCCCCCCACCGCACTCTCTCCTCCTCTCCTCTCTCTCTCTCTCTCTCTCCCCCCCTCTCCTCCCCTCCCCCTTGAAAAAATTGTATGAGACAAGGCAGATTGCAGACTAGGCTTTGGCCTAAAAATCTTCACCTTTCGTATAAAAGATCAATAAAATAAATCAATCAATCAACAAATCAATCAATCAATCAATCTCTCCCCCCCCTCTCTCTCCCTCTCTCGTTTCTCTCCTCTCTCTCTCTCTTTTCTCTCTCTCTCTTTTGCTTTCTCTCTCTGTCCTCCCTCTCCCTTCTCTCTCTCTCTGACTCTCTCTGAATCTCTGTCGGTCTCTCTCTCTCTGGTCAGTCTATGATTGTCTGTATCCCGTCTGTCTCCCGGTCTGTCCGTCTGTCTCTCTGTCTCTGTCTCATCTCTGTCTGTCTGTCTGTCTGTATGTCTGTCTGTCTCTGTTTCTCTCTCTCTTTTCCTCTCTCTCTCTCCCCTTCTCTCCTCTCTCTTCTGTCTGTAATGTCGCTCTCTCTCTCTCTCTCTGTCAGTCTCTCTTTTGTATCTGACTGTCTCTGTCTGTCTGTAATGTCCGTTTCTCTCTCTCTCTGTGCAGTCTCTCTTTTGTATCTGTCTGTCTGTCTGTCTGTCTCTGTCTTTCATTAACATATCCATTCTTAAACTTGATCAGAGGCCTTGTTCAGCAGAGTGGTGTTGGCTACACGAGCTGTACAGGAAACAGAAAAGAAATACTGAGAACAGGAGATGGACAGAGAACCAGAAAGATGAGGAAGAAGGGGGGACAGAAATGTAGAAGTCAAAACCAACAGGAAGCCTAGTAGGCGGTGTCCTGCGTATGTTGGATCACAACAGGCGCCACTGGATACCGCCAAAGTGACTCGGCAGCAGAGCAGTGTCTCCTCCGGTGGGTTGCCTCTTGACGACTTGGCATTGACTGTTTCCTGTGGACTGTGTTGGGCCGAGCTGTGGCTGTGGACGGGTTGTCGGAATGAGCAGTGTGGATGCAATGCCACTGAGGTGGTACAAAAGATGGGACACACACACACACACAAACGCGCGCGCGCGCGCGCGCGCGTACGCACGCAAGCACGTACACGCACGCACGCGCGCAAGCACACACACACACACACACACACACACACACACACACACACACACACACACACACACACACACACACACCACGCACCATCAACACCAACAACAGAAGCAAAACAAAGGGAAAAACAGAAGAAGGAGAAGAAGGCAGGAAAGGGCTAACTGAGGCGAAAAATGACAAACTAATTGTAACAATAGCAGTCATATCAATGAAGGCGTGCTTTCTTCTTGGGTGTGGGGAGTGGGGGTGGGGGGGGGGGAGGAGGAAAGGGGGGTTTCTGGGGAAGTCACTTCGGAGAGTGACACACTTGATTTCCAGTTTGGTTGTCCAGAATTGCTGTGGAATGACGTGCAAGTCAGGGGCCAGAGAGAGAGAGAGAGAGAGAGAGAGAGAGAGAGAGAGAGAGAGAGAAAAGAGAGAGAGAGAGAGAGAGAGTGGCGGAGGGAGTGGGAGAAAGAGAAATAGAGACACAACAGGTAGGCTTTCACTGGCTTTGAGGCCTGTCCTCTCCCTGTATGTGCGCCAACCATATTGCATACGCCAGCGTGCATAGACATGCGCATTCGCGCGCGCGGTCACGCACACACGTATGCATAAGCACACACGCACACACCCTAACCCTAACCCTAAACCCTAACCCTAACCCTCTCCACAGAGAGAGAGAGAGAGAGAGAGAGAGAGAGAGAGAGAGAGAGAGAGAGAGAGAGAGAGAGAGAGGCCCTGCAGAGACAACTAATCCATCGAAGTCCCAAGGACAGAGAAATGGAGAGGTGCAGACAGAGGGACTGACAGAGAGACAGACACACAGGAAGACATACAGACATCCACTGACGAACCCTCTCAACAAGTGAGTTTAAATCGAAGACAGAGAAACAGGCAGAGTTGAACATATTCAATACGGTTGCAGCGTCGTAGCGACCGCAACAGCAGCAACAACAACAACGATGACGACGACAACAACAACAACGATAACGGGAGGAACAAAAGCTGTGATTATTATACAGGAGAAGTTGGTGATGATGATGATGATGATATGATGATGAATGATGATGATGATGATGATGAAGAAAAGAAAAGAGAGAGATAATCATACAGTCATTATGAGAGAGAGAGAGAGAGAGAGAGAGAGAGAGAGAGAGAGAGAGAGAGAGAGAGAGAGAGAGAGAGAGGAGAGAGACAACGAGAAGCTGACTGACTGACTGACTGGCTGATTTACAGAGTTCGTTGGTCAGAGTTCGTGAAGAAAGGGAATAGAAGAAATCGTCCTGTATAACTGCTGCATTTGATGACAATCAGGATTAATATAATGTACACACATTGTTTCTGTGTGTGTGTGTGTGTGTGTGTGTGTGTGTGTGTGTGTGTGTGTGTGTGTGTGTGTGTGTGTGCGTGCGTGCGTGCGTGCGTGGCGTGCGTGCGTGCGTGCGTGCGTGGTGCGTGTGGTGTGTGTGCCTGCGTGCGTGCGTGCGTGCGTGCGTGTGTGTGTGTGTGTGTGTGTGTGTGTGTGTGTGTGTGTGTGTGTGTGGGATGTGTGT
>JAMYXO010000321.1:37500-45000 GCA_033310375.1 Conus canariensis | reverse complement strand
TGTCTGCCTGCCTGTCTGCCTGCCTGTCTGCCTGTCTGTCTCCCTCTCTCTCATCTCTGTCTGTCTCTGTCTGTCTGTCTGTCTGTCCCCAATCTCTGTCTGTCTATCACTGTCTCTATCTCTCTCATCTCTGGCTGTCCGTCTGCCTCTCTGACTGTCTCTCTGTCTGTCTCTCTGTCTGTCTCTTTTTCTCTCTGTTCTGTCTGTCCTGTCTGTCTGTCTGTCTCTGTCTCTGTCCTCTCTCCTCTCTCTCTCTCTCTCTCTCTCTCTCTCTCTCTCTCTCTCTCTCTCTCTCTCTTCCTTATCTCTCTAATTGTCTGTCTGTCTCTCTATCTGTCTACCTGTCTCTCTGTCTCTCTGTCTGTCTGTCTGTGTGTGTGTCTGTCTGTGTTCTTCTTCTCTGTCTGTCTCTCTGCCTTCTCTTTTTTTTTTTTTTTCTTCTTCTTCTTCTCCTTCTTCTTCTTCTTCTCCGGTCTCTTTGTCTCTCAGTCTGTCTGTCTGTATGTCTATTCTTAAACTTGATCAGTGGCCTTGTTCAGTGAGAGTGGCTTTCGCTACACTAGCTGTACAGGAAACAGAAAAGAATGACCAAGAACAGAGCGACAGAGAACCAGTAAACACGGTTAAAGGGAAGGAATCAATACCAAAGTGATTCTTGTTTCATTAGCAACAGTTGTCTCCCGCCGATATTGCTTGTGCGATTAAAAAAACATCGTAGCTTTCCCACAGCAGTCGGGTGCCGTCCTGACGTGAAACGATGTTCTGAGAGACGGCAGCCCGGTGCCATCAAGATTTCATTCAATTAAATTAAATCAATAGTCAGCCCTCTCGTCACAAAGAAGAAAAAAAAACAACACACACACACACACACACACACACACCACACACACACACACACACACACACGCGCGCGCGCGCGCGCGCGCGCACACACATGCACACATGCACGCATGCATGCATGTATGCACTCACACGCCCGCGCATAC
Source organism: Conus canariensis (assembly GCA_033310375.1). NCBI lineage: Eukaryota > Metazoa > Mollusca > Gastropoda > Neogastropoda > Conidae > Conus > Conus canariensis. The sequence goes on along the minus strand of JAMYXO010000321.1, from coordinate 44,014 downwards.
ACATGTATACTCACGCGCGCGCACGCACGTACGCACATGTACACACACGTGTTGAGTGTGTGTGTGTGTGTGTGTGTGTGTGTGTGTGTGTGTGTGTGTGTGTGTGTGTGTGTGTGTGTGTGTGTGTGTGTGTGTGTGTGTGTGTGTGTGTGTGTGTTTTCCAGACCACAACACCACCATCACTGTTATGGTTTGTTACTCATCTCTCTCTCGAAGGGCAAGAAGTCGGGTTTGAAGATGGATTGTGAGAATAAGTGAGGAAAGTGTCGTGACGGGGTTGACATAGAATTTTCTCTCTCTCTCTCTCTCTCTCTCTCTCTCTCTCTCTCTCTCTCTCTCTCTCTCTCTCTCTCTCTCTGCTCCCCCTTCTTTCTCTCTCATCTCTCTCTCTCTCTCTGTCTCTCTGTCTCTGTCTCTGTCTGTCTGTCTGTCTGTCTCTCTCTCTCTCTTCTCTCTCTCTCTCTCTCTCTCTCTCTCTCTCTCGTGTCTCTCTCTCTCTCTCTCTCGTGTCTCTCTTCCACCCCCCCTCTCTCTCTCCCTTCTTTCTCCCCCCTCTCCCATCTCTCTCTCTTCCGCCCACCTCTCTGTCCCTCTGTCTTTCTCCCCCTCCCTCTCCCTCTCTCACTGTCTCTTTCTGTCTCACTCTGTCACTCTCTGGCTCTCTCTCTCCCCCTCTCATTCTGTCGGCTGACTGTCCATTTGTCTGTCTATCTGTCTGTCTGTTGTGTGCTGTTGTCTGTCTGTCTGTTGTCTGTCTGTCTGTCTGTCTGTTTTGTGTGTGTGTGTGTGTGTGTGTGTGGTGTGTGTGTGTGTGTGTGTGTGTGTGTGTGTGTGTGTGTGTGTGTGTGTGTGTGTGTGTGTGTGTTCTACTGCCATGCTCTGCAGACAGTCAGACAGACAGGCACTGAGAGAGAGAGAGAGAGAGAGAGAGAGAGAGAGAGAGAGAGGAGAGAGAGAGACAGAGAGACAGAGAGAGACAGAGAAGACAGAGACAGAGATAGATAGAGAGATAGAGAGAGAGAGATGAGGTAGAGAGAGATAGAGAGAGATAGAGGGAGATAGAGAGAGATAGAGAGAGATGGAGAAAGATAGAGATAGAGAGAGATAGAGAGAGACAGAAAAAGAGAGAGAGAGAGAGAGAGAGAGAGAGAAGAGAGAGAGACAGAGAGAGAGGTAGAAAGACAAGACAAGACAAGACAAGACAAGACAAGACAAAAATGTTTATTCGTAAAGGCCTTGGCTCCTTAGAAGGGGGATACACGCAAAATAACGTTGCATAATCCATTACCAAAAATAGCCTTGTACAATACATTACCAATCGGGAAGGTTAACAAACTAAGATATTACAGAACTTCTTCGTTTAAATCTTCTGTACAAATACGCAGCCCGCTGTTTCACTGTTTTATCATTTGTCGACGTCATTAACAAAATCAATTTGAAGAATGAAGGATGTCAGAAGTATTTAGCTGAAATACACTGTTGTCTAAGATCACTTAATTCAGGATAGTAAAGGACAAAATGAACTTCATTTTCTTGTGATTCCTTACAAAATGGACAAGTACTTACACAATCTTTTAAATTGCTATAACGCTGAGAATGTGCATAGACATCCGAAATACCAAATCTGAACATGGGCATGATATATTTCAAATGTCTGTCAATCCATGGACAAATACTTGGTACACAATGCATAGGATGTAACATACTGTAAATATCAAATCTACTGCGATCTTCAACATGTGAGTTCCATCTTTGCCAACTGCAATCGATCAGTGTTTGCCGAAAAACACGAATGAAAGCATTTGTATCACCGATACCCTGATTCTCCCATACAAAACCAAAGCCGTATTCGTACAGTTTCAGCCTTACATTCGTAATCCAGTTTTTCTTACCTCTGGCATCCAACTCTGCGAACATAGTATAGGTTTTATAAGGCAATCTGTGTGGTTCCATTTGTGTTATCCTTAACCAGTAACGAATACATTTAACCATTGAAATAAATAAACAGGATATCTATTAGTCTCTCCATATACCAAATCATTCGGTGTTTTCAATGAAACGCCAAGAAATTTCTTTAAAGCATACACATGAATTTTCTCAATATGCACAGCAGCAGATTCATAATCCCATAGCTCAGCAGCACATTGTAACATTGGCTGGATTTGGACATCAAATAATTTTAAAAACAAACACTGAGATCCATTATCTAGCAGTCTTAATTTCCTCAAAATAGAGAGAGGAGAGAGAGGAGAGAGAGAGAGAGAGAGAGGAGAGAGAGAGAGAGAGAGAGAGAGAAGAGGACAACTAACCCATCGAATTCCCAAGGACAGAGAAATGGAGAGGGACAGACAGGGACTGACAGAGAGACAGACACACAGATAGACAGACAGACATCCAGTGACGAACCCTCTCAACAAGTGAGATGAAATCCAAGACAAATCTGAACATGGTCATGATATATTTCAATCCACGCTGTTGGTTCGGATGAGGAATTTGCACAGGCCCTCGATGCCAGGCGCCTGAAACTCAACCTGCCACGAGCAAACGAAACTGAAGATTGGGAGAAACTGGATGCAAAAATCGTCCAAAGACTAGGAAAAGCACCCTGGAACACAAACTAGCCACATATGGGGACATTGTGTATGCCACATGTAGAGACGCCTATGGAGCAAAACTACCCAAAGAGAAAACACCTCCAAAGAAATCCAGACGCCAAGAAAAGATGGACAAGATCAGGGTCCAAAAGAAAAACCTCAAGATGCAAATGAAGACCGCACTGCCAGCTGAAAAACAAGGCTTGGAAAAACTGTGGAAAGACCTGAAAGAAAAACACAGCGCCCTCAGCAAAGCGGAATCTGCGAGGAAGAGGAAGAGCAAAAAGAAGAAGACACAAGAGCGCTTCTTCAGAGACCCCTTCCAGTTTGCCAGAACACTGAGCAGCCAAAATCTGGGACCCTAAGTGTGGACAAAGGAGTTCTTGAGCAGCATCTGAGGAAAACATACTCTGACCCACAGAGCAAAGCACCACTCGACATTCAAGGTCTGGTGTGGCCAACCAACCCTGAGGAACAGTTCAATGGCAAGCCTCCAACGTTGGCGGAAATCAAGAAGGTGGTCGACAAAGCCAGAGCCAAATCATCACCAGGGCCAAACGGAATACCTTACCAGCTTTACAAGAAATGTCCCAAGGTGCTGGAGTGGCTCCACAGGCTGCTGCGATCGGCTTGGAGAAACCAGAAGATCAGCGGCCAGTGGATGACGGCAGATGGTGTGTACATCCCCAAAGAGCAAAACTCAAGTGACATCAGCCAGTTCAGGCCAATATCACTACTGAACGTCGAAGGGAAAATCTTCTTCTCTGTCATGGCAGCAAGGCTGACCAAGTACCTGATGGAAAACAAGTACTTGGATGTGTCAGTCCAGAAAGGTGGCATCCCAGGCGTGGCTGGCTGTGTAGAACACGCCACAATGATCTGGGACGCAATCCAAAAAGCAAAAACAGAAAAGAGAGACCTGGACGTAGTGTGGCTTGATCTGGCAAACGCATATGGATCTGTGCCCCATGAGATGATACAGTTGGCTCTTGAGATGTACCATGTGCCAAAGAACATCCGCGACATGCTCAAGAAGTACTTCAATGGCTTCTCAATGCGGTTCTCTACCAAGGAGTACACAACAGACTGGATCAACTTGGAAGTGGGTATTGCAATGGGCTGTGCAATTTCCCCAATACTGTTCGTGCTGGCAATGGAACTCATCTTGAAAGCAGCAACAAACAACGCGAGACAAACAGACCTTGGCAATGGATACAAGATGCCTCCTCTCAAGGTCTTCATGGATGACACTACAGTGATTTCATCCAGAGAAGACGAGACACGTCATGTGCTGGAGAGGCTGGACGACATAGTTGCCTCATCCAGAATGAAGTTCAAGCCAAAGAAATCACGGAGTCTCTCACTGAGGAAAGGAAAAGTGGCCGGATCTGTGGTCTTCAGTGTTGCCAACCAGGCCATTCCAACAGTCACAGAAGAACCAGTCAAGAGCCTTGGAAGATGGTATGATGATACGCTGAAAGACACACAAAGAGCAAAAGAAACCAAGCAGATGGCGGAGGAAGGCTTGGAGACCATTGACCAGTGTGGGCTCCCTGGCAAATACAAGGTCTGGTGTCTGCAGTTCATGCTGATACCAAAGCTCCTATGGCCTCTTATGATATACGACATCTGCACCAGCATAGTGGAGGCAATGGAAGCCAAAATCAACAAGTTCACAAGGAAATGGCTTGGTGTCCCACCCTGTCTGACTGACATAGCGCTGTACTGTCGCCAAGCAAAGCTGAAACTACCACTGAAATCCATCCTGGAGGAATACAAAGCAGGGAAGATCAGACTTCAAAGCATGCTGGAGGACTCAGGAGACAAGGTGGTAGAAGCAATCAAGCCCCAGCTGAAGACAGGCAGAAAATGGAAAGTTCAAGAGGCGATGGATTCTGCAAAAGAAAGTCTCAAGATCAGAGAAATAACAGGACACACACAGAACAACAGACAAGGACTGGGGGTGACCAAAACTGAATGGTGGTCAAAGGCCAAAGGAAAAGCCAAAAGAGACATGATGATTCAGGAGATGAGAAAAGAAGAAGACCAAAAAAGACTCCAAAAAGCAGTCCAGCAGAGCCAGCAAGGGCAATGGACAACGTGTGAGAATGCACTCCAAAGAAGTCTCACTTGGAATGACATTTGGCGCATGGCCCCTCTCAGGATCAGCTTCATTCTCAGATCTACATATGACCTTCTGCCCTCAAATGCAAACCTGGTGAAGTGGGGGAAAACAGACGATCCTGCATGCCCCCTCTGCCATGAAAAACAAACAGTGGAGCATGTCCTAAGCTCATGTAAAGTAGCCCTGGCTCAAGGAAGGTACACATGGAGGCACAACCAAGTGCTCAAAGAGATTGTACAAGTAGTCTGGGCTAGTACCAACACCACAAAAGGGGAAATCAGGACTCCAAAAGCACCCGCAACATTCTTCACGGCAGGAGGCAGCAAATCATGGCCAAGAACAACAGTGCCACTCGAAACATGCAGGCAGAGTCTGCTAGACGGGGCAGATGACTGGGAATGCACTGCAGACCTCCCAGAATGGAAGAGTCACCCAGAGATCATCAGCAAGAGTGGCATGAGACCAGACATAGTAGTCCACTCTAAGTCAACCAAGCAGCTGATCATGATCGAGCTCACGGTGCCATATGAGAACAGAATGGAGGCAGCTCAAATCTACAAGACTGAAAAGTATGCTGATCTGGCAAACAGCCTGAGGAGAGAAGGCTATCAGGTCAAAGTCCTCACTGCAGAAATTGGAGCTAGGGGGTTTGTAGGAACGTCTGCATACAGCATCATGAAACAGCTCTCAGTTGCAGGGAAGGAAAAAACCAGAGCCCTGAAAGCAATGGCAGAAGCGGCAGAGAGGTGTTCAAGCTGGATCTGGTCAAGGAGGAACAAAAGTGAACTTCATAAGGCTTAATTTCCCTACAAATATCAGGTGTCCCTGTGGCTCAGTGGTTAAAGCGCGAGTCATTAAGTGGAAAATGAGCATGTCCAGAGGGTCATGGGTTCGAATCCCAGCCATGGCTCGTCCCAAGAGGGAAAAAAAAAGGGGGGGCAGCAGAGGGACATCCGGAGTCATGAACCGGGTGTGGCCCAACCCCCCTAGAGTGTCAGGAGATAAGGGCCGAAACACTTGCTTGAAGGGGGCTTCTCTTCTGAGGACTCTCTGCTGCCACGCTCTCCACGAGTTTCTTTCTACAAGACAGACAGTGAAACAGGCAGAGTTGAACATATTCAATACGACTGCAGCGACGTAGCGACCACAACACAGCAGCAGCAGCAGGAGCAGCAGCAACAACAACCACAGAACAACGACAACAGCAACAACAACAACAACAACAACAACAACAACAACGGGAGGAAGAATAGCTCGAATAATTGTACAGAAGAAGGTGATGATGATGATGATGATGATGGCGATGATGACATAGAATTTCTCTCTTTCTCCCTCCCCCCTCTCTCTCTCTCTCTCTCTCTCTCTCTCTCTCTCTCTCTCTGAAATAATGTATGCATGGCAAGGACAGAGTGCAAGACTAGGCTTTAGCCTAAAATCTTCATCCTTGGTATTAAAGACGATCAATCATCAATCAATCAATCAATCAATCAATCAATCAATCAATCAATCAATCATCTCTCTCTCCTCTCTCTCTCTCTCTCTCTCTCTCTCTCTCTCTCTCTCCGTCTTCTGTCTCTCTCTGTCTCTCCTCTCCCCTTCTCTCTCTCTCTGACTCTCTCTGTCTCTCTGTCAGTGTCTCTCTCTCTCTGGTCAGTCTATGTCTGTCGGTATGCCGTCTGTCTGCCGTCTGTCCGTCTGTCTCTCTGTCTCTGTCTCTCATCTCTGTCTGTCTGTCTGTCTGTCTCTTGTTCTCTCTCTCTCGTTCTCTCTCTGTCTCTCTCTCTCTCTCTCTTCT
>JAMYXO010000321.1:25000-30000 GCA_033310375.1 Conus canariensis | reverse complement strand
TTGACTCTAAATGTTTCTGTAATCTTTTGGGGAGCTGTTCCATTAATAACGTTATGCATACAAAGGGCTTTATTGAAAAAGAGTCTGTTTGGGAAGGTTAATATTTTGAGTTGTTTGTAATCTTCATCAGTTAGGGAGCTCGATTTTAACAATACTAATTTCAATGCTCGTTTGTACAGACGATGAATTAATTTTAAATTATGTTCACTACAGTTGTCCCAAAGGGTTGATGCATAATCAATTAATGACAAAATATGTGCACAGAAAAAAAGTTTTCGAGAGTGGCCATCGAGGAAATCTTTTATCCGAGACAACTGAAATATTTTTTTGGAAAGGCGTTTTGCTAAGAATGTTATATGTTCAGTCCAAGATAAATCTTTGTCAATAATGACACCTAGTGTTTTGTGTGAACTGACTTCCTCAACTTTATTATTGGATATGAGTAAAGGCTGAAAATTTGATTTCATTTTTTGTCGTTTTTGTCTTGTAGACACGTACATGCACTTTGTTTTAATAGCATTTAAAGACATATGGTTTAGTTGTGTCCATTCAGTAAGTTTATCGATATCTGATTGAAGCTTAATTGTTAATTCATAGGCATCAGAGTCGGTTTCATGAAGAGATGTATCATCTGCAAACATTTCGCATTTACATTTAACAAAACAAGGCAAATCATTTACGTAAATAGTAAACAAAAGAGGTCCTAACACAGAGCCTTGTGGAACACCATATTTGACAGGCATAAATGTTGACAATTTGTCAGCTACAGCTATTAATTGTTTTCGTCACATAAAAAAGATGAAATAAGACTTATGAATTCTGGAGTCAGTTCGTAAAGTTCAAGTTTACGGCACAATAAAGAATGGTTGAGGACATCAAAAGCTTTTTCAAAGTCTACAAAGAGAATACCTGCAAATTTATTCTCGTTTATGCTGCAAAGAAGACTGTCGATAAGCTGTATGAGGGCTGTGTGGCAAGAATGATGTTTTCGAAAGCCCGACTGACTTTCGTGGAGAAGTTTGTTATCAGCGAAATAAGAATACAGAGACTTATGCATATGTTTTTCGATCGTTTTGCAATGGCTGATAAAATGGATATCGGTCTGTAATTTGATGGGTTTGAAGAATCCCCGGTTTTATACAGAGGAATAACTTTAGCTTCCTTAAATTTTAGAGGAAAAGTTTGTTTATCTATGCATAAATTGTATAAGTATGTCAAAGTATCTGTGATAATAGGACATGACAACTTAAGTATTTTTGTCTCGATACCATCTAAATCACGAGTATTTGATTGGGTTGAAGAAGACAAGGCTTTACTAACATCTAAAACGGTCATGGGTTTCAGACTAAATGGAACACGAATATCCTTAGAATGGATGTATTGTTCTAAATAATTGAGATCATTTTCACTAGATCTATCATTTAATATGATTCTATCTGCTATGGCTGCAAAATGATTATTTAGTTGATCTGCAGATATGTCTGAGCTGATTTGTTGACTTTTTGACACGTGTTTATTAGTTAACATGTTAATTGCTTTCCAAATTTGCCTGGTATCTTTGGTAGAAGTTAACATTTTTCTAAAGTAAGTACGTTTCGATTTCCGTTTTAATGACGTCACTTTATTTCTTTGTTTTCTGAATTCTTCATTTGTTCCGAAATTACTCAAACGATTTCTTTTATTAATTTCTGTGTCAATTTCTTTAGTTATCCATGGAGGTTTTGGTTCCTGTTTAATCCTTTTCTTTATAAAAGGGGCATGTTTATTATATACGGAGGTAAACGTGTCAATCCAAAATTCAGCTGCTTTATTTGGATCTCTGATTTGATAGATGAGATCAAATTGTGCTTCAGAAAGGTCAGTAAGGAAATCATCTTCTTTAAAGTTTCTAAAGCTCCTGTAGTAAATAACTTTATGACCTACTTTTGGAATTTTTACACGGTTTTTGAACCAAGTAAGGCAAATTGGGTTGTGATCACTGCAGCCATAGGGAGGGGAACAAAGTTCGATAATGGATTGTTTTGCATTTGTGTAAATATGATCTATTAGAGTAGCGGAATTTTCAGTAATGCGTGTTGGTCTCTCAATTAGTTGTTCCAAGTTATGTGATATATAGTTTTGATACCACTTTGATTTTGTTTTTAACAGATCAATGTTAAAATCTCCTCTGTGTGTGTGTGTGTGTGTGTGTGTGTGTGTGTGTGTGTGTGTGTGTGTGTGTGTGTGTGTGTGTGTGTTTCTATCTACCAGTCTGTCTGACTGTCTATCTGTCTGCTGTCTGGAAACACGAGCGCGCGCGTGTGTGTGTATGCATGTGCGTGCGTGCGTGCGTGCGTGCATGCGTGCATGCATATGTGTGTGCGTGTGTGTATGTGTGTCTATCTGTCTGTCTATTTGTTTGTTGTCTTTGTGTGTCTGTGTCTCTGTCTGTGTTCATGCATAAGTGAGATGCTCTGAACATATCCCCTTTCCCCCGTCACTTTTTGATGTCACATAGTGTCTCTCTCTCTCTCTCTCTCTCCTCTCTCCTCTCTCTCTCTCTCTCTCTCTCTCTCTCTCTCTTGGTCAGTCTATCTGTATGTATATTTGTCTGTCTGTCTGTTTGTCTCTCATCTCTGTCTGTCTGTCTCTCATCTCTGTCTGTCTGTCTGCCTCTCTATCTCTCATGTTTCTCTGTCTGTCTCTCTGTTTGTGTCTCCCTCTCTTTGTGTCTGTCTGTCTGTCTCTCTGTCTCTCTCTCTCTCTCACTGTCTGTCTCTCTGATCTCTGTCTGTGTGGCTGTGTGTGTGTGTGTGTGTGTGTGTGTGTGTGTGTGTGTGTGTGTGTGTGTGTGTGTTCTCTCTCTCTCTCTCTCTCTCTCTCTCTTTATATATATATATATATATATATTATATATATATTTGTTAAAAAATATTTTTAAAAATGAAGTATTAAAATCTACAAGCTTGTTTCTAGCGTTGCTATCTTCAGGATGTCTTTTGGGGCACGCCAACGATCTTTTATGGCGTGCGGGACTTGATTTCAACTCTGTGTGTGCAGGCGGATCTCATTTGCTGCACGTGCGGCCTGTGGTTCTTATTGGGCCTGTTCAGATGGAATGTGCTAGCAAAGATTTCCACTTGTGCCTGCAATTGTTTACAATTTCTACTTTTGTGTTCAGAGTTGCTAAGTGTGGTTTGCATAATATTAACCATTTTTCTGTGGAGCATAGATTGCATCTTTTTGAGATATTGTTGTATGGTGTTGCTCTTTTTATGATTTTCCATGATATGTTGTAGTCTATTTTTTTATCTTTGAGTCTCCAAATGTATTTACTCAGCTCTGTTTGATTTTTGTATTTTTCATTTTTGAATGACTGTTTGTGGTTTGCGTATCTGGTTTTGAAAGTGTTTTCAGTAATCCCTATATATGTTTCTTTTTCATTTTCTGATGTTACCGTAGCTTGGTATACAATGTTGCTGTGAAGACATTTATTGCTTAGGGGGCACTGTTCTTTTTTAGTGCAGTTGCAAGATGTCCTTTCGGCACCCATCTCTTTTATGTTGCTTTTCATTTTGTTAGATGAGTCAATCATGTTTTTGAGGTTGGGCATACATGAGTATGATAGTTTAATGGTGTTTTTGTTGAATATTTTGGACAGTTTGTGTTCTTTTGGGAATGATGTTGCCAAGATTTTAAAGAATTCTTTTCCTACATTTGTTTTTACTTGTCCATCGTATGGTGGGTTGTACCATATGATCTTTCTTTTCCTATTTTTCTTATTTCTGTTCGTGCTGTTGTCTGGACTGTATTGTAGTTTGTAATTGTAACCACTTTTTTGTAATGCTTCTTGATATTCTGTTGCTGCATCATTGAATGCGTTTTCATCGCATGACAGGTTGGATAGTCTCTTGTTTATACCATTGGGTATTGCTTTTAGTATAGATGGTGGGTGGTTGCTTTTGATGTTTACGTAGACTGGTATGTCATTGGGTTTTTTGTATGGTTTGTACACATGGTCATTGAGGTCTAATGTTATGTCTAGGTGATTCACTACTTTTTTGTTTGCTTCTATTGTGATTTTTAAGTTGTGGTTTTTAAAGATTTTACATAATTCTTTTTTCTTGTTTTCAATGGTTCTTGGATTATTGTTTAATGCAGCGAGGCCGTCATCTCTGTATAAACCGGCCTGTTTTCCAAGTTGTTTTTGGATGTTGGATAGCATGAATAGTCCGACTAGTTCACATGTTTCGGCACCATCATACGACCCCATGGTTACATCAAATGTGGAGTTTTTGCTCGTTTTTTTAATCCAAGTTTCATTTCTGCTATGGAGTAAGGTTTTTTGGTGTGGAAAATAATCTCCATTTCTGACTCTGTTATATTTGTGTATTTGTTGGCAAATTTCAAAGCTTTGTTGAGTAGTTCTTCATCTATGGATGGATAGAAGTCTACTGTGTCAAATGTAATGAACATTGTATTTCTCTGTTTGTTGAGTTTCTTAAACCATTGTATGACTTCATAGCTGTTTTTCCAAAGGTTGTATTCGGTGTTTGATTTTATATCTTCTATAGCCTTTTCCAAAATTCTCTTGCTTATTTTGCCCAGTTCGGATTTAGATGGGTTTATTAGTCTACATGTTGGGTTGTTTTGGAAGTTAGGCTTGTGGTCTTTAAGCGTTATGAAGGCTTCTTTTGTTGCTGTTGCCTCTACCCTATCACTTAACTCCATGCGGTGTGCAAGCTCTTTTTCTTTTTTTGCGGATGTTGCTATGTGTAGTTTTATCAGCTTTCTTGTAGTTTTTCTGGATGTTTTTGTTTAAGAGTTGAGAGTATTCGTTTGGTTCCATTTTGTAAAAATTGCTCGTTTTGTCAGCCTTTACGAATATCTTTTTATCATTTTGGATTTGTTTTATATCATTTGCTAGTGATGTTTGAAAGTTGTTATTTGATTTTTTGAATTTAATATTGGCTATCAGTCCCTTCATTTTGTCTTCAAAAGGTTTCATTTCATCTATTGTC
>JAMYXO010000321.1:17500-20000 GCA_033310375.1 Conus canariensis | reverse complement strand
TATCAAACTTCTCGCTCTCTTCGCTCATCTTCTCAAAAACTTCTGAAATTCCTAGGCGCTCGTTAAAGACAGTCGGTGAGAGAGCATTTAGCTTTAGTGCGCCCACTCTTTGGAATTCTCTTCCTGACAGCTTACGTGACCTGCCTACATTATCTAAATTCAAGTCAGAGTTAAAAACATACTTCTTTAGGAAAGCCTTCTTCAACCATATATCTGAATGCTGTGTCTATTATTATGACCTGACTTTTTATGTACTGCATGCATAACTGTATTGTTTACGCTTGAACCGATGAACTTGATAAGTGCGCCTGTGTCGGTGTGTGTGTGTGTGTGTGTGTGTGTGTGTGTGTGTGTGTGTGTGTGGTGTGTGTGTGTGTGTGTGGTGTGTGTGTGTGTGTGTGTGTTGTGTGTGTGTGTGTGTGTGTGTGTGTGTGTGTGTGTGTGTGTGAACACATGTTAGTGCGAGTGTTTGAGTGTGTGCTGAGCGCAATGAGTTGATCCCAAGAATTGCGCTATATAAAATCCATACATTATTATTATTATTATTATTAAAATATCGCCGCACAGTGACTCGGAAAAATGCGCTGAAACCCTGAAACACGGTCAAAAGGAAGGAAGCAATGCCAAAATGACTCTAGTTTCACCTCCAACAGTTGTCTTCCTCCAATATTGCTTTTGCGATTAAGAAAAAAAGAAAAAGAAAAAGAAAAACAAAAACCATCGTAGCTTTCCTACGGCTGTCGGGTGCTGTCGTGACGTGAAACGATGTTCTGAGAGTCGGCAGCCCGGTGCCGTCAAGATTTCATTGAGTTCATTTAAATTAATAGTCAGCCCTCTCTTCTCAAAGAAAAAAACCCATTAAGGTAGGTGTGTGTATGTGTGTGTGTGTGTGGGGGGGGGGGGGGTGCAGAGAGAGGAAGAAACATGCGCGCGCGCGTACGCACGCACACACGTACCCACCCACACACACACAGACACATGAACATGCACACATGGAGAGAGAGGGAGAAGCGCGCGCACTCGGACGCAGGCACACGCGCGCGCGCGCGCGCACACACACACACAACACACACACACACACACACACACACCACACACACCACAACACGCCACACACACACACACACACACACACACACACACACACACACACACACACACACACGCACGCACGCACACATATGCACACAACATGCACACGCACATAAGCACGCATGCACGCACTCCCACGCCCCCCCCCTCCCCCCCACACACACACGCACGCACGCACCAGCATCCCAACCCAAGCACTGAGCGATCTTGGTAGCAACTTACGTCGGATCAACAATTTGCTAGTTGACCGTTGCTGCCGTGACCTAAGTGGCACTTTGAGATGAAGGAGAGATTGGGAGTTGAGGACTCCCCTCTCTCTCTCTTCCGCCCACCTCTCTCTCCCTCTGTCTTTCTCCCCCCTCCCTCTCCCTCTCTCGCTGTCTCTTTCTGTCTCACTCTGTCACTCTCTGGCTCTCTCTCTCCCCCTCTCATTCTGTCGGCTGACTGTCCATTTGTTTGTCTGTCTATCTGTATGTCTGTCTGTCTGCCTGTCTGTCTCTCTGTCTCTTTCTCTCTTCGTGTGTGTGTGTGTGTGTGTGGTGTGTGTGTGTGTGGGGTGTGTGTGTGTGTGTGTGTGTGTGTGTGTGTGTGTGTGTGTGTGTGTGTGTGTTCTGATGTCATGCTCTGAAGACAGTCAGACAAACAGGCACTGAGAGAGAGAGAGAGAGAGAGAGAGAGAGAGAGAGAGAGAGACAGAGACAAGAGACAGAGAGACAGAGAGAGAAGAGAGATAGAGAGAGAAAGAGATAGAGATAGAGAGAGATAGAGGTAGGAAGAGAGAGAGAGGGAGATAGAGAGAGATGGAGAAAGATAGAGATAGAGAGAGAAGAGAGAGAAGAAAGAGAGAGGGGAGAGAGAGAGAGAGAGAGAGAGGTAGAAAGACAAGACAAGACAAGACAAGACAAGACAAAAATGTTTATTCGTAAAGGCCTTGGCTCCTTAGAAGGGGGATACACGTAAAATAACGTTGCATAATCCATTACCAAAAATAGCCTTGCACAATACATTACCAATCGGGAAGGTTAACAAACTAAGATATTACAGAACTTCTTCTTTTAAATCTTCTGTACAGATACCCAGCCCGCTGTTTCACTGTTTTATCATTTGTCGACGTCATTAACAAAATCAACTTGAAGAATGAAGGATGTCAAAAGTATTTAGCTGAAATACACTGTTGTCTAAGATCACTTAATTCAGGATAGTACAGGACAAAATGAACTTCATTTTCTTGTGATTCCTTACAAAATGGACAAGTACTTACACAATCTTTTAAATTGCTATAACGCTGAGAATGTGCATAGACATCCGAAATACCAAATCTGAACATGGTCATGATATATTTCAAATGTCTGTCAATATCCATGGACAAATACTTTGGTACACAATGCATAGGATGTAACATTCTGTA
>JAMYXO010000321.1:0-12500 GCA_033310375.1 Conus canariensis | reverse complement strand
AAGTCACTTCGGAGAGAGAGAGTGGCGGAGGGAGTGGGAGAAAGAGAAACAGAGACACAACAGGTAGGCTTTCACTGGCTTTTAGGCCTGTCCACTCCCTGTATGGGCGCCAACCATATTGCATACGCCACGTGCATAGACATGCGCATTCGCGCGCGCGGTCACGCACACACGTACGCATAAGCACACACGCACACACCCTAACCCTAACCCTAAACCCTAACCCTAACCCTAACCCTCTCACAGAGAGAGAGAAGAGAGAGAGAGAGAGAGAGAGAGAGAGAGAGAGAGAAGAGAGAGAGAGAGAGAGAGAGAGAGAGAGAGAGGCCCTGCAGAGACAACTAATCCATCGAAGTCCCAAGGACAGAGAAATGGAGAGGGGCAGACAGAGGGACTGACAGAGAGACAGACACACAGGAAGACATACAGACATCCACTGACGAACCCTCTCAACAAGTGAGTTTAAATCGAAGACAGAGAAACAGGCAGAGTTGAACATATTCAATACGGTTGCAGCGTCGTAGCGACCGCAACAGCAACAACAACAACAACAACGACGACGACGACAACAACAACAACGATAACGGGAGGAACAAAAGCTGTGATTATTATACAGGAGAAGTTGGTGGTGATGATGATGATGATGATGATGATGATGATGATGATGATGATGATGATGATGATGATGATGAAGAAGAAAAGAAAAGAGAGAGATAATCATACAGTCATTATGAGAGAGAGAGAGAGAGAGAGAGAGAGAGAGAGAGAGAAGAGAGAGAGAGAGAGAGACATGACAAGACAAGACAAGACAAAATTCTTTATTTACGAGGATAATAGATAAGCACTGACGTGCTTTTTTACATCCAGTCCTCGCCCTGAGTAGGGACTACAACATGCAGTGAAATCAATTAATGTAAGAAAGCAAAGAAGCAAGCAAAGCGGTCATGTAATCATAGAGGAACATCAAATGAAAATAGAAGAGAAATGAAAAAAAAAAAAAAATAAGAATAATAATAAACAAAACAAACAAAATAATAATAATAAAAGAATAAAATAAAAATAAAAATGAGAATAACAATAATGAAGAAGAAGGAGAGAGTGGGGGTAGGGAGTGAGGTGGGCTGGGGGAACATATGTAAATGTACTACAACGTACAAGATTGGCATGTATGAAAACAGACAGTGAAGTGAATATGACAAAGTGCGTACATATTTTTGAACACACACATACACGCACGCTTGCACGCAGAGAGAGAGAGAGAGGAGAGAGAGAGAGAGAGAAGAGAGAGAGAGAGAGAGGAGGGAGAGAGAGAGGAGAGAGGAGAGAGAGGGAGAGGAAGAAGAGAGAGAACATGAGACAGAATTTTATTGCCTTAGCAGTTAGCCTTTAGACAAGGGGGTTGGCAAATGCATTCCCGATACAAAAAGCAGAAATTTCATGCGTACACGTACTCACACAGATACACACGTCCTCACCTTTCCCTCCGCCCCACCCCGCTACCTTTCTACTAATCCCCCAACATCCATACCGCCATAATCACACACATTTGACCACTAACCCTTCCCTCTCCCTCCCCCTATTCCGCCAGCTCACCACCACCCCTCCCCCCCCTTCCCCCCCCCCCCCCCCCCCCCGCACCCCCCCCCGCCCCCCCAGAACATCCGCACATTGGATCATCCTTATGTTAACCGGTATTTTGCTCAATTATCTTTTTTCTCACATACATGGCTTCAGCTATGTATTTAGCCACTTCTTTAACAACACGTTCATTATTATTAGATAACACTGAAGCAACGCTAGCATTATTTTGGTGGAATGAACGAGTATTCAACACACTGCAGCTTTTACGTTTGTCAGCATAAGTAGTACAATGAAACAAAAAATGTTCTTCGTTTTCTAATTCATTTCCGCAAGATGGGCAAATGGTGTCATTCGAATATTCAGAACTTAAGAACCATTGCTTACAGTTTTTCAGACCACTAACCCTTAACCTAAATCTGGCCAAACTGATTCTGTGCCATTTATTTGTAATTAACGTTAGGTACTTTTCTGCCTGAAAAATGCTTTTGAAAGAACAGAAATATCTATATTTATCGTTATTATCTATTTCTGCATGCCAGTTTTGTTTGAAACAGGAAATGAGTCTGTCTTTGAATTCTGTTATAAAACCACGTCACATCATGGAGAGAGAGAGAGAGAGAGAGAGAGAGAGAGAGAGAGAGAGAGGAGAGAGAGAGAGAGAGAGAGAGAGAGAGAGAGAGAGAGAGAGAGAGAGAGAGAGAGAGAGAGCAAGGCACAACATGTAATCATTTTTCGCAAGGCATGAAAATACGTAGAAGGTATTAAATAAAGTGAGATGAAATTGGGGGAGGGGGGGGGAGGAGAAAAAAAAGAGAGAGAGAGAGAGAGAGAGAGGGGAGGAGAGAGAGAGAGAGAGAGAGAGAGAGAGAGAGAGAGAGAGAGAGAGGAGAGAGGATGGAAGGGAGAGGGGGAACAGCATGAAATGTAACGATTTGAAATGGAAATGTACTAAAACGTACAACAATTAGCATGTATAAAATCAGACAGTAAAAAAGAATATGACAAAGTATGTACGGAATTCGGAACATACACACGCACGCACGCACAGACAGAGAGAGAAAGAGAGAGAGGGAGAGAGAGAGAGACAGAGAGAGAGAGAGAGAGACAGAGAGAGAGAGACAGAGAGAGAGATACGGATACGGATACGGATACGGATACGGATATTTTATTCACAAATAGGCCATTGCCCCTCGTGAAGGGGTGCATCTGAAAATCATTCGATATTTTACACGTTCAAAAACTGATTCAATGCTTTACATTAAGAAACAAGAACAGATCTTAACTTAAATGCTTTGTATAGGTAAATGGACAGATTTCTAGTTGTTCGTTCATTATTGGAAGCTAGAAGTAAGCTTAATCTGAAAAGACTTGGAAATCTGTAGTATTTCAAATGTATATAACGTTCTCTTATTTCGTTTAGTGAAGGACAGCACAGAACAAAATGCACTTCATCTTCTTTCTCTTCTTTACACAATGGACAAATCAAATCAACAGGGGTATGTTGTTTGTATCGACATCTATGTACAGCAATATCTGAAATACCCAGTCTGAATCTTGTTGTAATAATCTTGATATGTCTGTCTAGATTTAACGTTAAATGCATTTTATCTATTGCTATTGTGCAAAAAGTCTTATATACACTAAATCTGTCACTATTCTTGACATGAAAATCCCATTCTTGCCATCTGCAAAGTACAAGTCTTTCTTTAAAGTCAGCAATAAACTGTTCCACTCCCTCAACACCTTGGTTTAACCACACATAACCAAAACCAAACATGTATAACTTACAGCGAATGTCAGACGCCCAGTTTGTCTTATCACGAGAGTCTAACTCAAATAATGTTCTATATGCTTTTCGCGGTAATCTTGACTCATCCATTCTTGTCAACTTTAACCAGTAGTGCATGCACCTAACGGCAGAATTTATGTAAACAGGGTATCTATTTGTCTCACCATACACAAGGTCATTCGGTGTTTGTAACTGAACTCCTAAAAACTTTTTCAGAGCAAAGAGATGTACTTTTTCACAAAAGTGTGCAGCATTACTTAGCCCCCACAATTCAGCACCATACTGAACAATGGGTTGTATCTGCGCGTCAAATAGTTTTAAATATACAGCAAGAGAATTGCATTTTAACTTACGTAATTTTTGCAATATGCATAACAACGCATGCTTTGCTCTGCAGGCAAGGTTCTTACAAGAAACAGTAAATCTCAACCGTGTTGAAAAATAGATGCCTAAATATTTATAAACATTAACAACAGGCATAAGGATTCCATTATAAGTCCAATGTTCACTAGCTACTAAGTACCCACCTTTTCTAAATACAACTATATTACTTTTATTCATATTCACATTCAGATGGAGTGCTGTTGCTGCCCTATGTAGACTATTTAGTTGCGTCTGTAACCCAACTACTGTTTCCGACAGAAGAGCTATGTCATCTGCCAAAAGTAATATAAATAGTTCAAAGTAATCATGCATAAATGTTGCACCATGCTTCCCATTTCTAATCACTTCTATTGCTAATTCATTTATAAATAAAGAGAACAGCACTGGACTTGTAACATCTCCTTGTTTTACCCCCCGGGTACAGTTTATGTAATCTGTCAATTTTGCACCCGAGCGAATTCTAGCTCTGACTGTAGTATACATGCTATGAATACACCGAAGGAGTTTTCCTTTGATACCATTTTTTACCAGAATAGGCCACAGTAGATTCCTTTCTATAGAGTCAAAAGCTTTCTCAAAGTCAATAAAGGCGACATAGAGTTTACGGTTAAAGCAAAACTGTTTTTGTATTAAAGCTAATAATGTGTACATGTGATCAATGGTGGAGTATCCCCTTTTAAACCCCGCTTGATATTCCCCTGTGATATTATGCAGCTCAGTCCATTCTTGAATCCTATTATTTACTATAGAACTATAAACTTTACTGCTTGTATTACATAATGATATCCCTCTATAATTACCGGGATCGTCTACATTACCTT
This sequence comes from Conus canariensis, assembly GCA_033310375.1. NCBI lineage: Eukaryota > Metazoa > Mollusca > Gastropoda > Neogastropoda > Conidae > Conus > Conus canariensis. Next base: position 7,925 of record JAMYXO010000321.1, on the reverse strand, counting down.
TTTTAAATAAAGGTAAGATAATAGTTTCTGTCCAGTTATCTGGGAATACTCCCTTATCAAACAGAGTGTTAAACAGTTTAACAAAGAAGTCAATTACTCGATCACCAGCATTTTTCAGCAACTCGCCGATAATTTCATCCGGACCAGCGGATTTACCGTTCTTTAACTTTCTTATAGCCAATAACACTTCTTCTCTAGATATTGGGCGGTTCATGGAACCACCATATTCATATTCATCAAAACTATCATCAATGTTGTCGTTAGATACTAACGTAAATTCGTTTTCTGAATTTGTTTCAAGCAACTGTTTAAAATGTTTATACCAATCATCAATTGTTATATTGTTACGTGGCTGCTTTCGTTTTGAAGAAATGTTATGGACATTTTCCCAAAACTCCCTTTGATCACTTATGGAATCAACTAACGCCCCTAACAATTGCTCATTGTGCTGATTTTCTTTAAATTTTAACAAATTCTTATACTCTCTCCTAGCTATGCAGTAGGCATCACGATCAGAACTATCCTTCGTTTGCCGAAATGTGTGTAGCAATCCTTTTGCTTTCGATTTACTTAGTTTACATTCTTTGTCATACCAGTCATTTTGTTCATCAGCATTGTTCAAACAGAGTTGTTTTTCCATGCAAGAAGAGCAAGTTTTAACACATGTAAGAAACATATTCAAGGCTTCATTGCAGTCATGATCAATCATATCAATAGCACTGTCAAGAGATGACAATGCTTCATCTGAATGCATTGCAGTGACATAAGTATGTTCAAAAGAAGGCTTCCACACAAACTTTTTAATAACTTCACGTTCCTTTCCAGCGGTCAAAAACACAGGGTTTAAATTCGGCAATTCAAAATGAAGCTCCACGGGTAAATGGTCAGATTCCAATCGTTCTGATACATATAAACTGCAAGACGATACAACAAGTGAAAATAATTCTCGAGACATCAAAAAATAGTCATTTACACTACACCCTGACTCTGATATATAAGTGTAGTGCCCATCGAGGTCCCCATGACATATTCCATTTAATATGCACAGTCCAAGTGAAGTACACATATCCAACAAACATTTTCCATAGCCATTGATTATACTGTCGGAAGATTTTCTTTCCGAAAAATTGGAACAACTGGTTAAATCAACACCATACTTATCATGCTCATAAAAAATATCTTGAGAGACATTTGCAGTTCTACTGTTCAAATCTCCAGATAGAATCACATGTATATTGTTCAAATCAAGCATACACTCAGTAAGGCATTCTTCCAGAGAACATATACCATTGTCTATATCAAAATAAGCATAATACGGTGAACCCTCAGGAGGCACATATGCACAAACATATAACACATCTTCTGCAAGATCAAACAATATCCCGTCAATCAAAAAGAAAAGAGCATTTGAGCAATCTATCTGGAGTTCTCTGACATAGTGCACAAAATCATTCTTAATCAGACATATTACCCCCCCTGAACGTCTGCCTTGTCGAGTAAACTTAACAGCAGGTTTGCTAAACACAGTATAGCCAGTAAACACATTCAATTCAAGATTTTCCACAAAAGTCTCTACAAGACAGATAAAGTCAAATTTGGACAAATAAGAAAGAAAATCTTTATTGTGAATCTTGGAAAGAATTCCATTAATATTCCAGTGCAGGAACGTAAAATATTTTGAATGTGTATTATTTGTTTTATCTCCGTTATCATGCAGAATATGTTTACTTTTGTTACAATTCTCATTACGTCTTTCATGATCCGACACTGACAGCTCTCTCTCATTGGCATAAACGGGAATAAAAACACTGTCATCACTGCTACATTTTTTCTTTTGTGACCACCCCATATTCTTATCCGCTGTGACACCACTTGCTCTTTCACTGGCATAAACAGGAATAAAAACACTGTCATCTCTGCTATACTTTTTCTTTTGTGACCACCCCCTATTGTTGTCCGCTGTGACACCACGTGCTTTCTCTGAAATATGTCTCTGCTCTGCATTATAATCATCCCTAGTTCTCTGGTCAGCTGTGTCATTGTAATTGTCATCAGACGGAAAACATGCCAATTTATCACTTTCACTTTCATAACAATACTTTTCACTATAATCAGAAGAAACAAAATCCAAAAGCTGGTTACCATCACTATTTACAAGACAATCATACCCCGGCGCCACCACAGAACCCATGTTTACATTGTCAGAGGCAGAATGTTCACTCACTGTGGCAGCGTCGTTGTCCCCATCGCACACTTCCTTCTCTGCACGGGATTTTTGCACACACCACACTGGAGATACCGGTGTCACTGTGGGGCGGCCTCCCCCCTATATTATTTCTTTTAGGTTTTGTCCATCACTGTCGTCAAGGCCATACTTCTTCCCTCGATAAGAAGATGGTCGAAGATCATGGCCACACGTTTTCCCTCACTCTTTAGTTTCTTTAAGTGAGGGGTTAGTTTCTTCCTTACTTCTCTGACTCTAAGTGAAAAGTCCTCACCTATAAACACCTGTGTTCCCTTAAGCTTATGTCTTGCTTTCAAGATCTTAGCTTTGTCCTTGAAAAACGTACAGCAAGCGATGACCGGCGAGCTGTCCTTTGAATTCAGGCGGTGGAGTCGGTCGAAATGGATGTCTCCAGTCATATCCAGCTTGTCCACAAGCAAGTCATGGACAAGGTTTTCACAGTCTTGCTGGGTTTCATTTTCTCTCCGGAAAAGTCCATGAAAGATCAAGTTGTTTCGTTTTGAGCGGCCTTCCAGATCATCAACCTTTCGCTCCAAGAAATCCATTTTCTTCTGTAGGCTGTCATTGCTGGTGCGGAGACAATCATTTTCCTGTCGCAGCTCCGTCACTTCCTGCTTCAGAGAACTTAGCTCTCCATGAAGCGCAGCGAATCCATCACTCAAGTTCTTCAAGTCGCCTATCATCCCATCAAATTTCGTGTTCAGCGACTGGAGCATGGACATCAGATCGAGGTTCGAAGGATGTTGGGTGGTTGGTGTAGTTCGTGAAGAAGTAGTTGGCGTGCGTCCTGAGGGCTTGTCCACACTCTCCCTGCGGTCTCCACTTGTTAGGTTGGTCTGTCGCAGAGAGGTCTTCTGTGGTCCTGGGTTCAGCTCAACATCGCCGCATTGTAATAAAAAACTGCCCCAGAACAAAAGCGTCAGGAGGCAGCCAAAGGTAACACCGTCTGCCACGGTCCTAAGCTTCAATGTTTTCAGTCTCATGGCGGCTCGATTTTTTCCTCTTTTCGTCATGAAATTGACAAATACTGTCACAAAACAGCCACAACGGGCCCTGAAATCAAGCTGTCCAGAGGGCATGGTACCACAGGAACTGATCTGCAAACTCTGTGTTCAGTAGTCAGTCTCGATGCCGATTAATTACCCTATTTGTCGGAGGTAAACAAATATGCCGCTGACCTCGGCGAATTCAACTCAGTGCCCCCCCAGGACAGAGAGAGAGAGAGAGAGAGAGAGAGAGAGAGAGAGAGAGAGAGAGAGAGAGTGAAAAAAGGGCACAACTATTAATAATCATTTTTCATAAGATTATATCCATATGCACACATATATATACCCACACACACATACACATACATGCATATATATATATATATATATATATACATATACATATACACACACACACGCACATACATATACATGCGCACACGTACACATACATATACACACATACACACACATACATACATACATACATACAAACATACTACATGCATACACACACACACATTGGTGATATATATATATATGTATGTATACATATATACATATATATACATATATATACATACACATACACATACATACACATATACAATTATATATATATATATATATATATATATATATATATATATATATATATATATATATAAATACTTGATACATGATAAAAAGAAGAAGAAAAAAATAGAAAAGACAAATTGGTTAAGTACATGAAAATGGGATGATTTATGCTTTTGAGATTACTTGTTGGTATTACTTATGTTTTTTTTGTTTTGTTTTTACCGCAGAAGATGGGTAAGGTAAGTGTTTTTGAAAGTTGTGGTACAATGGATTTGTTTGATGGATTCTGGAAGGGAGTTCCACAAAGAGGTTCCCGAGTACGTTAGACTTGATTTAAATAGGTCAATTCTGGGGATTGGGATATGGAGTTTGTGGGAGTTTCTCGACGAGACTTTTGAGAATCGTCTCATTAAAGTTGTTGGAGCATTCCCGGTCAGAATCTTGTGCATCATTAGCCCTTTGTTGTATTTGAGTCTCTGACTGAATGGAAGAATGTGAAGATGTTTATAATCAGAGCTTTCGAGGCTTGTTTTCTTCAGAAGGATTAATTTGAGCGCTCGTTTATGTAGGCTGAACAATGGTTTTAGTGTGTTTGCACTTGCAGAATCCCATATAGTCGATGCATAATCAACATAAGACTGAATATGAGCATGGAAAAAAAGTTTTCGTGAATGAAGGTCAAGAAAGTGTTTGATTTTGGTGAGCTGATATACTTTCTGGGAGAGCTTTTTGCATAGTAACGTTATGTGGGGATTCCAGCTGAGACTATTGTCAATTATTAGTCCTAATACTTTATGATGAGTGACTTGTTCCACAAGTACATTATTGAGGTGTATAGGAGGGAAATCATTGGTGAGCTTTTGTCTTTTTTGCCTAGTTGTAATGTACATCAGTTTTGTTTTTTGAGGGTGAAGTGACATGTGATTTAGTTCGGTCCATTTTACAAGGTCGTTGGTACTCTCTTGCAAATGTTTTGAAAGACTGGAAGGATCATTATGGCTGGTGTGAATTGTGGTGTCATCTGCAAAGAGGTCGCATGTAGATCTCACATGTAGGGGTAGGTCATTAATGTAGATTGAGAAGAGTAGTGGGCCTAAAATGGAGCCTTGTGGAACGCCATACTTAAGAGTTGTTATAGAAGAGACAGTCGTCCCCGATAAGACGTATTGTTGTCGTTTTGTGATGTATGATTTTAGAAGGATAAGTGCGGATTTTGAAAGACCGTATACCTCGAGTTTTCGAATAAGGAGATTGTGGTCAATGACATCGAATGCTTTTTTAAAATCAACGAATAAGACACCACAATGTCTGTCGTTATTAATATTATTAAGCCACACATCTACAAGATTGATTAATGCAGAATGGCAGGAATGTTTCTGTCTGAAACCAGACTGTCCGGGATGGAGCAAATCGTACTTGTTGAAGTGATGAAGGATGTGTTTATTTAAATGCTTTTCTAGAGGTTTGGAAAGGATAGATAAGATTGATATTGGTCTGTAGTTTGAAGGATCAGTATTATCACCAGATTTATGAATGGGTATAACTTTTGCTTTTTTGAAAGCATTAGGAAAATAGCTTTTATCTATGCACAGATTAAAGATATACGATAATGTGTCAGTTATAACTGGAGCCGAGAGTTTCAGAATTTTGCCATCTATGCCATCTAGTCCACGTGTTCCTGACTGTTTGAGATGAAGTAGGTACTGATACACCTCGTGCACAGTTATGAGGGGAATGTGTAGTTCAGACGTGATTTTTTTGTCGTGACAAAATTGATGGAGTTCTTTAAATTCATTAGAGCTTGAATGATCAGTAGTAACAACTGTATCTGGAATGGTAGAGAAGTGAGTGTTAAGTTGTTCAGCAGAAATACCTTTGATAACAGTTGATTTTGAAGAAGAACTGTTATTGCTAAGCTGGTTTATTGCTTGCCAAACCAGTTTTGGATTTTGTTTGGAAGTTAATAACTCGCGATAGTATTTGGTTTTTTCCCTGCGCTTCTGAGAGTTTATTGCATTTCTTAGTGATCTTGATTCTTCTTCATAGCCATGTTCTTTCAAAAGGTCTCTAAGGTAGCATGCCTCCTGTAATTCTTTCGTGTACCACGGTTGTTTGGGAATATGCTTTACTCTGATTGCTTTTAACGGAGCATGTCTGTTATAGACTTCTGTAAAAATTTCGATCCAAAAGTCAATCGCTGAATCTGGATCAGCAATATTATATACTGTATTAAGTTCTGAGTTCATTAAATCAAGCAAAAGTTTTGTTCGTTAAATTTTGAGAAGCAACGATAGGTTATGGTTTTGTGGCCTGGTTTTGGGATTTTCACTCCATGTTTAGACCATGTAACACACACTGGGTAATGATCACTAGAAGAGAAGACTGGTACACAAGCTTCTAGTATGTTATTTTCATTTGAGACATAGATATGGTCAATGATTGTCTTTGAAGTTGGTGTGACTCTGGTGGGTGTTTTGATAATCTGATGTAAATTCAACACACTTATCGTTTGGCTCCATTGGCTGTTTGGTTTCAAAAGATCTACATTGAAGTCACCGAGTAAAACAATCTCTTTACATTCTAATGAAACTGCGTCCATCATAGTAACAAATTTATCAGTCCAGCTGACTCTTTCTGCTGGGTTCCGATAGCAAAACCCGATTAAAATGGATCATGATTTGTTCAGTGTGATTTGTATCCACACTGCTTCTACGTCATGCTGTTCTAGGTGGGAAAGTCTCTTGAAGTTGAGAGATTCACTGACATACACTAGAAGACCTGTCTCTTTGTCTTTAGTAGGGTCTTTTCGAACGATATTATAACCTGGGACTGATACATCTTTATCACTAATGTAGGTATTTAGTCTTGATTTGGAGAGACCCAGAACATGGAATGGCTTTTGGTGGTTCGATATCAGGGTCGAGATATCAGAGATCTTACTGACTGCACTATTGATATTTAAATGGCAAATTCTCAGTCCATCTCTCGATGGCCATGAGTTCTGGTTTGTGGTCATGTTATGTCCTGAGTGCACAAGTAAAAGGACAAACAAAAAGAAAGGGGAAGAAAGGACACGTACAAAAAAAGTAAAATAAATGATGAAAACAACAACAACAACAACAAAAAAAGAAAAACTAATCAAACAAACTGGTAGATTAGATACCACAGCAGTGGTTCGGAAATAGGTGACTGAGAATGCACTTACAATTTAATGTGCACACAACTAATTGCTGTCAGGTTGTACAGGACGAAGTACTGCAAGACTAAAAAGCACAATTCCTGTATGTTGCACGCACAGAATCACCAATTCATATGTATCTGAACACACATATATATGCTGATAATCAGATAGAATTGTCTATAGGTCCAAGTCTGTTTGGCACAAATGCGTTGCACTTATGGAGCGCTCTCTGATCAGTCACATCCACCGAACGCAGGTATAAGAAAGTTTTTTTTTTTTTTTTTTTTTTTAGAAACACAAATTTAGTCTGACATTCAGTGAAGTCACATATGATTCATGAGCCACACAGTTCAGTCATTTCTGAAGCATGGGGCGAAATGCCTTTAGCAACACGAGTGGTCTCGATAGTAAATGAGTAGAACACAAAATGTTTCAGCACAGCCTACGGTGATCACTGTCAACAATAGATGCCGATTTGAAAAGATAGTTATTATTGCTAAGAACATAATGACACGCACAAGTAGTATCCGAGGATTAGTTCTCAGTCAGGCAAGGAAGGATGAAAGTCACACACACACACACACACACACACACACACACACACACACACACACACACACACACACACACACACGCACACACACACACACACACACACACACACACACACACACACACACACACACACACTTACATCAAGGACCTGTACGTATAACACACGTTTAGTTCCTCAAGTTTTGTTGTTTTTTTTTGTTTGTTTGTTTGTTTGGTTTTTTTTTGGTTTTTTTTTTTTGGGGGGGGGTGGGGGGGGGGGGGGCAGGTGGGTGTGGAAGGGACGATTCTTACAAAGACAGTCTTCACACTGAAGAAAGGCCACAGGCTGCCTGTAGCAGTCGCACTGCTTCAGCAATGGCCTGTAGAGGATTAGCGGGGG
>JAMYXO010003220.1:17500-20812 GCA_033310375.1 Conus canariensis | reverse complement strand
CCCCGGCCGCCATGCCAGTTGTCTATGAAAACGGCGGGTTCAGTCTCGCTGAAGACCAGCTCGAGCACAGATTTACCTCCCTTCCAGATTTCCGGACATCGTGAATGAAAGCATCCTGTCAGTGCAATGTGAAGCCGAAGACTTGTAGCCTGGAAGTGTGGAGTCAGGCGTTGGATGTGGGAAAGCTTTTGCTTGGAGTAGGAATCCAACGCCACTACTCCCTAGCTTGGGGAGATCTGCCAAGACCAATGTACACTGTGCGACGGCCTTCTGAGGCAACAGAAAAAAAAACAAAACAAACAACAACGCCATTTTGGTTCAACACAAATGGCGTGATCAGGGGAGATCACCCTTACAGGTTCAGAAACAGTAGGAAGGTTTTTTCTTTCTTTTTTTTTTTCTTTAAAGGGTTTAAAGTTTTTTTGTTTTGTTTGTTTTTGTTTTTTTGTTGTTTTTTTTTCTCCAACAGAAAGCCATGGAGTTCTGTAAGGTGAACTGTACCGTGATGACCTTCCCATGCTTTGAAGCAATAACCAGGTCAGACAGAATGTATGCGCTAACTTAATGTCATGTGCGCACATGCACGTGGTTTTCCGTAAGCGCGTCCGCCAGTACCTGCAGGCCTACATGCAAAAGCGTAAGGCAGTTGATTAATGGAGATCATTCGGTGGTGTGGCGTTTCAAACGGCGGTAATCTACAGATAAATCGGGATTGAAACAAACAACAACAGCAGCAATGACACCAACAATAAAAAACATCATCAACAACAACAAAAGCAACAACACAACAACAACAACGACAACAATCCACACGTACACAGGTGCAGACATCCACATTCCCCGCTCTTGCAGGAAAAGCGTGCACGTGCACACAAAACATTAGTTAGTGTGCACGTATACTGTCTAGGCGTATGCGCCTGACACAGGTAAAGTCACACGCCCTCGCATTGTACAATCGTTACTCACAACAACAGACAGGAATTTTCTTTCTTTTTTTTTTTTTTCAGGACGGGCGGAATCTGGGACCGTAAACGGGAGAGAAGCCCGCAGGCAGCACGGCAAATCGATCATGGATTCTGACGTGGTGCCTGGGACAGTGGACGATGGGGAAGCAACGATCGCACTAGACTCGGGCCCACCCGGGGTGGTGAACAATGAGCTCATTGTTGTCCGGTGTCAACAGCAGCTCATCCAATTTAACCTGGGTCGGTCTTCCAGAATGATTTATTCAGCTGTTTGTTCAGTTATTCGTCCAACAACTGATTTCAGCCGGCCTCTAAAACAGATGACGACTCCCAAAGGCACAGAATGAGCCTCGTGGTGTTGAACTGTCTGTTGCAGTCTATCGCACGAGGAAGTAGTCATTATGTAGACAGTGACCAAAAGAAGCGGCGTTATTAGGGATAGGGAGAGAAGGCGGTGTTCTTCACCTTATTCTCACTTGCTGTGTTTTAAGCAGACGAGGTTACCGTTTCACTTCAATGTTCCCTTTTTTTGTCTTACTGTTATCACACAAACAGTTTCGTGCTCTTATGTTTTAGAGATGTTTGGAATATCACGGCCAACTATCACACAAGCAGTTTTGTGTTCTACATGTGTATACACTGACGAAAATGCTGACAAAGATGACAAGTGCACCACATGTATTTGAAGCACTGCTAAACTTGCACACCAAAACTCAGTTCTGAATTTGGATCCTCTAAATGTTGATCGAATTGAACAAAGTGCACACTTTAACAGCTGAATAATATCTCTCAAACTTCTCCATATGCAATCATCGCCTGTTTCAGCCAAAATATTTTCTAAGCAGTTCAATCATTCAGAAATATGAACATCACTTTTAAAATCGGAAATGATTAAATTGAGGTTATTTGTATTTGTTTCTGTCCGTCTGTGTGTTTGTCTTTTGATCTCCCTTGCATCTTTGGGTGGATCCTCAAGCGTAGGCTCAAAGATTGTCCCCTACATTTTATACTATTTGCATAATGTCTTTAGTTTTTCAGCAACTTTTTTCCTCCCCACATTTTCGTTTGGTTTCATTTACTACTCTTCGCTGGCTGCTTTGGGGGTGCTATTGGATTCTTTTTTGCATCCTTGGTGGTGAGAACACCACAGTATTATGGACTGTGGTGTGTCTCTATTTGACGCCAGGAGCGCAGACACAACCAGCCGTGTGTCCCTGATGAGTTCCGACCCAATGGACGAAAGGCCTCGGAGCAGGCAATACAAATATATCTGCCTTCAAAAGGGATTGCGATGGTTCCCTTATGCAGCTTGTGAAGAGTTTTCATATCTGTAACATATTTTCTTAATTTCATGTTCCCAGTTTCTCCATCTTCAACCCCTCCTTAAGTCCAAATCTTTGCCAAGTCATTACTATGAAGACAATTCAGTTGTTGGCCTGCGCTTGTTTTTTCCCCCACTATTAGATTGTTCGTCTGTGTAGTTGTCTGACTTTATTCAAGTTTAAAAGGCTGGTGCCAGTCTTGAATAAAAACTTACTCTGTGTTAGGTTTTCTTATGGGAGCAAAAAATACCCCACTTGTTTACTGTTTATCACTTTTAAAGCAAATCACAGAGTACTCCGTCAATTGCTCTCGATTATCTACCGGCGGGAGATAATATCGCGGACATCCTAAATCTAAACAATAAACAAATAGGGTAATCATATAATAGGGTAATCATTTCATTTTCAATTTCGTCCTAAATCTAATCATCTGAGCTTTAACTAGCTTAAAACTTTGAGCTTTAACTAGTTTTAACTGTATTCCCAGTTCTCTAAACATCGGTCCTGTCATGGTACGACGGTTTAAACGAAGAATATGCTATGATTGCATCTGGAAAACGCGACAGTTTCTCAATGACAGAAATGTTTTATGAATAACCCACACTGGCTTAGCTCAACAAGACAATTACATTCGTTCATGACAGGAAGTTTTGATTTCAATTAAGAAATGTCCTCTTTTAACCAAAATCATGAAGCTGATTTCAAACAAGAAAAGTGTGTTTATCAGTCGCCAGATCACTTTAATCATCCATTGATCGGATTTGGATTACTTGGTCGTCTGAAACATGATTAGTGCAGAGCAAAGGTGGGATTTGATCACAGCTAATTGCTTTGTAGAGAATGTGATAAGCAAGAGATAGCAGATATGCAATACCCCAAATTATATGGCAAACTTTTTTTTTAAATCAGATAATATTAGAGCTTACAAGTGCGCAGAAAGAGGACAGTGCGCAAAGTTGTCATCATTTTTTAAAGAGAGACATAAAGAAACGAAACAAGCACATTAGGTTAAAAAAAAAAAAAAT
>JAMYXO010003220.1:0-12500 GCA_033310375.1 Conus canariensis | reverse complement strand
ATCCAGCTTGAACACCTCTCTGCCGCTTCTGCCATTGCTTTCAGGGCTCTGGTTTTTTCCTTCCCTGCAACTGAGAGCTGTTTCATGAGGCTGTATGCAGACGTTCCTACAAACCCCCTAGCTCCAATTTCTGCAGTGAGGACTTTGACCTGATAGCCTTCTCTCCTCAGGCTGTTTGCCAGATCAGCATACTTTTCAGTCTTGTAGATTTGAGCTGCCTCCATTCTGTTCTCATATGGCACCGTGAGCTCGATCATGATCAGCTGCTTGGTTGACTTAGAGTGGACTACTATGTCTGGTCTCATGCCACTCTTGCTGATGATCTCTGGGTGACTCTTCCATTCTGGGAGGTCTGCAGTGCACTCCCAGTCATCTGCCCCGTCCAGCAGACTCTGCCTGCATGTTTCGAGTGGCACTGTTGTTCTTGGCCATGATTTGCTGCCTCCTGCCGTGAAGAATGTTGCGGGTGCTTTTGGAGTCCTGATTTTCCCTTTTGTGGTGTTGGTACTAGCCCAGACTACTTGTACAATTTCTTTGAGCACTTGGTTGTGCCTCCATGTGTACCTTCCTTGAGCCAGGGCTACTTTACATGAGCTTAGGACATGCTCCACTGTTTGTTTTTCATGGCAGAGGGGGCATGCAGGATCGTCTGTTTTCCCCCACTTCACCAGGTTTGCATTTGAGGGCAGAAGGTCATATGCAGATCTGAGAATGAAGCTGATCCTGAGAGGGGCCATGTGCCAAATGTCATTCCAAGTGAGACTTCTTTGGAGTGCATTCTCCCACGTTGTCCATTGCCCTTGCTGGCTCTGCTGGACTGCTTTTTGGAGTCTTTTTTGGTCTTCTTCTTTTCTCATCTCCTGAATCATCATGTCTCTTTTGGCTTTTCCTTTGGCCTTTGACCACCATTCAGTTTTGGTCACCCCCAGTCCCTGTCTGTTGGTCTGTGTGTGTCCTGTTATTTCTCTGATCTTGAGACTTTCTTTTGCAGAATCCATCGCCTCTTGAACTTTCCATTTTCTGCCTGTCTTCAGCTGGGGCTTAATTGCTTCTATCACCTTGTCTCCTGAGTCCTCCAGCATGCTTTGAAGTCTGATCTTCCCTGCTTTGTATTCCTCCAGGATGGATTTCAGGGGTAGTTTCAGCTTTGCTTGGCGACAGTACAGCGCTATGTCAGTCAGACAGGGTGGGACACCAAGCCATTTCCTTGTGAACTTGTTGATTTTAGCTTCCATTGCCTCCACTATGCTGGTGCAGATGTCGTATATCATCAGAGGCCATAGCAGCTTTGGTATCAGCATGAACTGCAGACACCAGACCTTGTATTTGCCAGGGAGCCCACACTGGTCAATGGTCTCCAAGCCTTCCTCCGCCATCTGCTTGGTTTCTTTTGCTCTTTGTGTGTCTTTCAGCGTATCATCATACCATCTTCCAAGGCTCTTGACTGGTTCTTCTGTGACTGTTGGAATGGCCTGGTTGGCAACACTGAAGACCACAGATCCGGCCACTTTTCCTTTCCTCAGTGAGAGACTCCGTGATTTCTTTGGCTTGAACTTCATTCTGGATGAGGCAACTATGTCGTCCAGCCTCTCCAGCACATGACGTGTCTCGTCTTCTCTGGATGAAATCACTGTAGTGTCATCCATGAAGGCCTTGAGAGGAGGCATCTTGTATCCATCGCCAAGGTCTGTTTGTCTCGCGTTGTTTGTTGCTGCTTTCAAGATGAGTTCCATTGCCAGCACGAACAGTATTGGGGAAATTGCACAGCCCATTGCAATACCCACTTCCAAGTTGATCCAGTCTGTTGTGTACTCCTTGGTAGAGAACCGCATTGAGAAGCCATTGAAGTACTTCTTGAGCATGTCGCGGATGTTCTTTGGCACATGGTACATCTCAAGAGCCAACTGTATCATCTCATGGGGTACAGATCCATATGCGTTTGCCAGATCAAGCCACACTACGTCCAGGTCTCTCTTTTCTGTTTTTGCTTTTTGGATTGCGTCCCAGATCATTGTGGCGTGTTCTACACAGCCCGCCACGCCTGGGATGCCACCTTTCTGGACTGACACATCCAAGTACTTGTTTTCCATCAGGTACTTGGTCAGCCTTGCTGCCATGACAGAGAAGAAGATTTTCCCTTCGACGTTCAGTAGTGATATTGGCCTGAACTGGCTAATGTCACTTGAGTTTTGCTCTTTGGGGATGTACACACCATCTGCCGTCATCCACTGGCCGCTGATCTTCTGGTTTCTCCAAGCCGATCGCAGCAGCCTGTGGAGCCACTCCAGCACCTTGGGACATTTCTTGTAAAGCTGGTAAGGTATTCCGTTTGGCCCTGGTGATGATTTGGCTCTGGCTTTGTCGACCACCTTCTTGATTTCCGCCAACGTTGGAGGCTTGCCATTGAACTGTTCCTCAGGGTTGGTTGGCCACACCAGACCTTGAATGTCGAGTGGTGCTTTGCTCTGTGGGTCAGAGTATGTTTTCCTCAGATGCTGCTCAAGAACTCCTTTGTCCACACTTAGGGTCCCAGATTTTGGCTGCTCAAACAGTGTTCTGGCAAACTGGAAGGGGTCTCTGAAGAAGCGCTCTTGTGTCTTCTTCTTTTTGCTCTTCCTCTTCCTCGCAGATTCCGCTTTGCTGAGGGCACTGTGTTTTTCTTTCAAGTCTTTCCACAGTTTTTCCAAGCCTTGTTTTTCAGCTGGCAGTGCGGTCTTCATTTGCATCTTGAGGTTTTTCTTTTGGACCCTGATCTTGTCCATCTTTTCTTGGCGTCTGGATTTCTTTGGAGGTGTTTTCTCTTTGGGTAGTTTTGCTCCATAGGCGTCTCTACATGTGGCATACACAATGTCCCCATATGTGGCTAGTTTGTGTTCCAGGGTGCTTTTCCCTATCAGTGCATCGAGTCTTTGGACGATTTTTGCATCCAGTTTCTCCCAATCTTCAGTTTCGTTTGCTCGTGGCAGGTTGAGTTTCAGGCGCCTGGCATCGAGGGCCTGTGCAAATTCCTCATCCGAACCAACAGCGTGGATGTCCTTGGCACTGTGGTTTAAATCCTGGCCTTGGTCTTCCGACGTCTTATCTGCTGATGCAGTGCGCTGCTGCTCATTCAGATGAGTCTTCACACATCCCATCTTTGTTCTGTGGATCTTCATGCCACGGGTGGTAGCGAAACGCTTTCCACAGACACATGGATATTCCATTTGGTCCATGTTCATAGTCCGTTTGGGATTTGCAGTCATGATTGGTTGAGCACCGATGGATTCATCATTCTCTCCCCCTTTCGGTGAATCCTGGGAGCATCTTTTCCTACATACACTATAATAAAAGGAACAACTCCCAAAGAAAATTATCAAAAACTTTTAACAAATGAGAACAGACACGCACACAAACCTTTCCCAGACCCAGCAACTATCCCTTGACATGTATATGAAGCTTGACGTGTTATGGAAGAACGACATGGAACAATTTGCCATCTTCTTTCAAATCGAAACTAAAAGAGCGCCCAAATGGAATTTGATAGAAAAATCATAGTACATTTACTGCTCATTCTATTGCTGAAATCCTCTCTCTCTCTCTCTCTCTCTCTCTCTCTCTCTCTCTCTCTGAGTTACGAGACTGACAAACATTTTTGTTAAAAGAATGTTCTGTTTAGAAAAGAAAGAAATACGCAAGGTTTCTCCAAACAAAAGCAAAAGAGACTGTGTAAGGGGTGAACGGTGTCGAAGTCATCGTCAGCTATTGCCTCTCTGCATAGGTCAGCTCGCCACGATTTCTTTGAATGTGTCAGAATGTAGCAACAACACGCCTCCCCCCCACCCCCTTCCCCCCTCCTCCTTCTCTCCCCAACATGCTACCCCTGTTGTTATTGTAATCGGTGCGGAACAGATGCGCAAGCTGAAGTCATTAGTGACAAAAATGTCTGCACAGACGCTCAGGACAACTGTGCGGATTCAGTTTGACTGAACCCTTGTAAGCTGGGAGTCCTTCCACTACACAAAACAACATAAGTTTAATCCACCAGCCGCCGTAGCGAAGTGGTTAGCGTCGTGGACTCCCGGCTGGGAGGTCGTGGGTTCGAATCCCATCAGAGTCATGTGGGTTTTTCTGCCCCGACCGGCTCCTACCCAGAGTTGAGTTTGCTGCGAACTCAACTGGGAAGACTGGGACCACACAGTTGAGTTTCATCCACTTAATGGATGCGTTTCTGAGAGTGTTGCTCAAATTTCCTGACCAACACTGCAGGTGCCTGTATCTCTCGGGCCTGGTTGACGCCGGGGTATATTATGAAAGGAAGCGTAGAGTACAGCCCTGTCATGTAGTCTCAGACCGAAATGGAAATCCGTAGCATCATCTTAATCATCCTAATTCTCATCGATCAGCATAAAAAACAACAATAACATAAGCTTAATCCAGTAATCAGCAAAAACCTGTGCTAAAAAACAAAAACAAAACAAAATATTTCCACGTGTAGTCTACCTTGAAGGGATTTAAAGAAAAAAAAAACTACACAGTGCTCTTCCCCCTCCCCCTTTTTAAAAAAAAACAAAAAACTACACAGTGGTCCTTCCTCCCCCCCCCCCCCCCCCCCCCCGGGAATTTTTTTTTAATAAACTACACAGTGCTCTCCCCCCCTCCCTTTTTTTTTTAAACCACACAGTGGTCCCTCCTCCCCCCCCCCCCCCCCCCCCCCCCCCCCGATCTTCTCTCCCCGCTCCCCTGTCCCCTCCTCGCTCTTTTCGTCAAAATATGATGCGCTTTTGAGTCATCCATTCTTCTTGAATCATGTAATTAACACGCACCGACAGCTTTCTTCCGTCCCCGCTCTTTTCTGTCAAAATATGACGCACCGTTGAATCCTCCATTCTTTTCCTTGAATCATTAAGTTTGACATCAAGCGGCGAAAAACGTCGCCACGTCCTCGTGATTGTCTGAGACAAGCCGTTTCATTTCGATGAGCTGTTACGAACGTGAACAATGACAGTGTTATAGCCCTATCGCCCCACAAAAAAAAAAAAAAAGAAGCCTTCACTTCAAAAGGGTTTACACAGCCGGAAAGGAGTGATAGGGGGTGCAGTTCAGTCAGGATGAACAAACCCGTATTGTCTTCATGATAGCCGTGACGGGCATGTCTGTGATGAACGTTTGGGATCTCCTAGCCAAGGGTTTCTGTTTCGACGGATGTTAAACGAACAATGTTTGTCATCAGGCAGCTTAGACACTCCAGATATGATCGATTTGTCACACCCCGGCCGGAATTGGGTCAATACAAATATCTGTTATGAATCATTGCATTTCTCTATTTAGGTGTGTGTGTGTGTGTGTGTGTGTGTGTGTGTGTGTGTGTGTGTGTGTGTGTGTGTGTAACAACTCTTATGTATTTCATGGCAAACTGAATACTAAGTCACGACAGTCCTGTGAGTGAGCTACTTTTCTAAATTGCACATAAAAAAAACTGTGAAGTGTAATTGATTCTTGTTATTTAAAAAAAAAAGAAAAAAAGGCTGGCACTAAGCTGGTGTTATTTTTTATTTTTTTTAATCATTGTTAACTTTTTTTCTTTCCTCTTGTGATCCTCGATACTGCTTCTCATCAACTATCGTCTGATTTTTCTTTTACAAATATACTTTCCCCCTATGCATGAAAGGGTGGATAGGCACCAGTAAGAATACATACGTTTTGTAGGGGTTCAGTACAATGGGTGGATGGTATGAACAGGAATCTAATAAAAGATTTTTAGTACATTATGATCATTGTTAACTCGACACTTATAGATACATTTATAAATAGGACAATGAGATTAAGTATTTAAACTACAAATTAGTTACAACGCAATGGAGTATAATGCAATCCACTGACATTTTGAAAGATCTTGTACACTATAGAAAAAAGACAATGTTGACGTAGGCTGGAAGTCATTTTCAAATATTTTGATATACAGCGATGATACTGCCGCTTTTTATCCTAACAGACTGGAGGGTATGAACGGACATCCTGTTTTAACATGTCCCTCCGCTCAGGTTTCCTCGTGTAATATGTCACAGAATATCCCAGAAGAACCCCCCCCCCCCCTCTCTCTCTCTCTCTCTCTCTCTCTCTCTGTTCTCGTCTTGCCTTGTAACCAGATCATGTAAATGTAAAAGAAAGAAAAAATGTTGATATTATTGATGCATTGTAGTTTTCTAATTATCATCCTTAGCAGTTTGTTGTATGTTAATATTTTACAAAAGGAATGTAATTCTCTCTCTCTCTCTCTCTCTCTCTCTCTCTCTCTCTCTCTCTCTCTCTCTCTCCTTCAATAGGAGGATCGCTTATTCTATATTTGTGTATGCTGATTTTTTTCTTCTTTGTAATCAATTTCTTTATTCTTGTTTGTTGTTTCAATCGTTTTGTTTTTTTTTCCCTTTAATTAGTTTAAAGTCATCTACGCCTTAAATGTTAATGGATGAACTTTTTAATGTTGTGAAGATACGTGTGTTTGTTAAAAGTTTTGTAAGTCTTAGTTGCTAGTCATACTTAGTCCCTTAACGGGGCAAGGGCCGGATGAAAAAAAAGCATGTGACTGGTTATCTGTGACCCTTAGAAATAAAGATTAGCATCATGATCATCATCATCATCATCATCTCACTCTCTCTCTCTCTCTCTCTCTCTCTCTCTCTCTCTCTGCTTGAGAAATTAACTGACCCAGATTTTGTAGAATATATTATGTCATTTGGTATTTGCTGTCTGAGTGAAACTTTTACGTTAGAGTCTTTCGATTTTGAAATAAAATTCTCAGATTTTTTACATATCCATTGCCCAGCTGTGAAATTTACTAAGATGGGCAGACCTTCAGAGGGGGGGGGGGGGGGGGGGGGGGGGGGGTGTTGTCATGTTAATTAAAAAAGAAATGTCTGACTATGTTCAGTTAATAAACACGGGGATAAAAAATTATTATGTTTACGTATATCAGAAAATCTGCTAAATTGTGGGAAGGATATTTTGTTTTTTGGGATATATATACACCCAGTAGATAGTCGCTTCTATTCTGATAAGGACTATACATGTACCTTAGAACTACTAGAGCAATATTTATTATCACAAATAGAGCAACGAAATGACTTTTTCTATATTATTGGAGGACACTTCAATGCACGTATAGGGGAATGGGGTCTGTGTGTAAATGATGATAATGACACATTGAACAATGATCAGGACGTGTGTGCACGAAGGTCAGTGGACTCTTTTATAAATGGTTTTGGAAAGAAATTAACAGAATTTTGTACAACATTTAAATTAACTCCCCTAAATGGACTCAGTGCAGAGAACTTTGACGGTGCATACACGTTCTATTCTGAAAGAGGGAACAGTACAATCGATTATTATGTATGTTCTATTGAGCTGATTGGTAATGTAAAAAACTGTGTTATTGATAAAAGAATTGAATCTCATCATATGCCAATTAACATGGTAATACAGAGCACATTGCCCAACCCTCAGGAAGACAAAGTTAAGAGAAAATTTGTAAAGAAAATTAGATGGGACCCTGCAAAGCAACAAGAATATATACAGCAAATGGAAACTGAGAGATCTAATACACTACTAGAACAGATTACAGAGGGGATAGACACTGATATAGATTTAAGTATAGAAAACTTCAATAAACTATTAAAAGAGGCTGGTAAAAGTATGTATGTGAATATAAGAATAGGAGAGGATATCAAAACAACAAATGGATGGTATGATAAGGAATGTAAAGACAAGAAGATAGACGCCAGACACGCATTATGTATACTGACGCACACCAATAAATTTAAAACTCCAATTTTGTATGAGGAAAGAAAGGAGTTATATACTTACAAAAGAACAATATATAAAGAAACAATCAGAGAGAAGAAAAAACAATATAGTAAACAAACATACGAGGCACTCATACAAAACCAAAAAGATAGTAAGATGTTTTGGAACATTATAAAAAGCACTAAAAAGAAAAAGATTACTCTACCATCAATAAGTATTACACAATGGCGAGAACATTTCGAGAGTGTTTTAAACCCACAAATACCTGAAGTACAAAATAATAATGATAGGGTGCAACATAACATTGAGGAAGAAGAAGAGGAAATCCATATACAAGAATTAGATGAAGAGATAACTAATAATGAAATAAGTCTAGCAATAAAGAAATTGAAAAAAGGTAAAGCACCTGGACTAGATGGAATACCACCTGAATTTTTCAAGACCACAGAACAACACATAACTCCATTCTTAATAAAATTATTTAATAAGATATTCCAGGATAGTTATTTTCCTATAGAATGGACAAAAGCTGTAATAGTGCCTCTTTTCAAAAAAGGTGATAAACAAATCCCAGGAAATTATAGAGGTATTTCCCTATTATGCATCTTAAGTAAAATCTTTACAGCTATAATAAATAGAAGACTATACAACTGGGCAGAGGAAGAGAATAAAATAAGCAAAGAGCAAGCAGGATTTAGAAAAAAAATTATCTACCATAGACCATATTTACACTCTGGTATCAATGATAAGTAACTGCTTATATGGTAGAAGAAGAAGCAAATTATATGTAGCATTCATTGACTATCAAAAAGCGTTCGATACAGTCAACAGGGATAAGCTATGGGAAATCCTAAAGAAACATAAAATATCTACTAAAATGTTAAACATGTTAAAAGGAATGTATAGAATAGTACAGGCATGTGTGAGACATGGGAATGAACTGTCGGAATTCTTTGATTGTCCTCTAGGAGTGAAACAAGGGTGCTTACTCTCTCCTTTACTTTTTTCCCTTTTGATAACAGAAGTGGCAGAGAAGGTAACATTGAGAGGAAGACATGGTTATCAATTTCTACCAGGAACCGAGGAACTATTCCTACTACTCTTTGCCGATGATATAGCACTAATATCGATAACCCCATCAGGATTACAAAATCAACTCAAAAATCTCCAAGAGACCTCTGATCAAATAGGCCTAACAGTAAATCTACAAAAAACAAAAGTTATGGTTTTCAGGAAAGGAGGATACTTAGGAAGAGCAGAAAAATGGTATTATAAAGGTGAAGAAGTAGAAGTTGTAAATAGTTAAAAATATTTGGGTTATACATTGACAACTAAACTCTCAGCTGATACCTCCCTCTCAGAATATGCAGGTAGAGCTAAAGGTAAGGTGATTGAAATAATGAAAACCATGTATAGTTTAGGACATATAGACATGAAAATCTATTTTAAATTATTTGATACCCAAATCAAACCACTATTACTATATGCAGCTGAGGTATGGGGATTAATTATGTATTCAGCTGTAGAAAATGTACATCTACTTGCATGTAAAAAATACTTAGGGGTAGGAAAGAAAACACCAAATAATCTAGTGTATGGAGAGTTAGGCAGATACCCATTATATATAGATAGTACAATAAAAGCAATTAGATATTGGCTCCGGTTAGTCAATATGTCACCTGATAGGATTCTCAAACAAGCATATGAAAGAGAAAAAATAGAAGTATCAAAAACACAAAACTGGGCTCTAGGAATAAAAGGATGTCTAGATAGGTATGGTTTCTCAGAGGTATGGGCAAATGAAGGGGTAAGCAATGAACATAGTTTTATAAAGGAGTTAAAACAAAGAATTATAGATTGTTATAAACAAACTTGGCACGAGAAAATAACAAATAGTGAGAGATTTACAACATACTACACATCCAAATTACTATACTATACTATAACTAAATTCAGGAAAGCATTAACAAAAATGAGACTAGGAATAAATGAATTACATATCAATAGGAAATACACTGATGGTTTGGGGATTGTATCCTGCCCCTTCTGTCCTGTAGATGAAACAGAAATGCATTTTTTAACTGCATGTCCAAACTATAATCAATTAAGAGTGAAATACATAACCAAACATTTTAATAATCTGAACACGATTAGACTAGTTAATATACTACAAAACAAGAATGCAGAAATTATACAAGATGTAGCCATGTATATCTTTTATGCCCTCAAATCCAGAGAAAAACAATTATAAGGATTGAAACTCAAGCGCTGGCAATGTGATCCAAAAGATAAAACTGACTTGTTAATCAATATACGGAAATTAGAAAGGAGGGAGAGATAGAAAGGAATTACTGTATGATAGGGAGAGAAAATTTAACAAATAACATGCACAAGTAGTAGGGAAGGGATGGGAAGCAAAAAAAATGGAATAAAACAGGATTAAATTGCTGTTATATGTGCTGCAAATTGGATATTGTAGGCCTATATACAGGATAGATAAGCAATTGAGGGGAACAATAATGAATGCTGACCAGTTTCGTGTAGAGCGGCATTATTTTAGCACTAATTCTATGTGTTCTACATATTGCAGCTAAATATACATATCAAAGAACAGATTATTAGGGAATCTGGGTCAATCACTCAATGGCTAACGAGAGATCAGCAAAGGTCACGGCCGGTACTGCGCGGCGTGCGGTCTCCTTCGCGAGACATGTCAGTCGCGCGCAGCCCGGGTTGGCCTGAATTTGTGCACTGGCCTCAAAACACACAGATCCAGTTTAATTATTGGCCCAACACAAGTACGGTCCTCCGCTCACTCGAAGGGACTCTGTCCCAAGTAGAAATATCACTACATAACGAATGATTTGGATTATGGTTCGAGGTTAAAACAAATGCCTAGAAATAGTGTTCAATTGTTACTTATCGATAATAGAGTAATAATCCTGCCTGTCCTAATGTAACCAACTAGACAATAAGGAAGACGGTAAACAAGTGGGGTATTTTTTGCTCCCATAAGAAAACCTAACACAGAGTAACTTTTATTCAAGACTGGCACAGCCTTTTAAACTTGAATAAAGTCAGACAAATACATAGACAAACAATTTAATAGTGGGGGAAAAAAACAAGCGCAGGCCAACAACTGAACTGTCTTCATAGTAATGACTTGGCAAAGATCCGGACCCAAGGAGGTGGGGGAGGGGGAGGGGGGGGGGAGTTTGAAGATGGAGAAACTGGGAACGTGAAATTAAGGAAATATGTTACAGATATGGAAACTCTTCACTAGCTGCATAAGGGAACCATCGCAATCCCTTTTGAAGGCAGATATATTTGTATTGCCTGCTCCGAGGCCTTTCGTCCGCTGGGTCGGAACTCATCAGGGAGACATGGATGGTTGTGTCTGCGCTCCTGGCGTCAAATAGAGACACACCACAGTCCATAATACTGTGGTGTTCTCATCACCAAGGGTGCAAAAAAGAATCCAATAGCACCCCCAAAGCAGCCAGCGAAGAGTAGTAAATGAAACCAAACGAAAGTGTGGGGAGGAAAAAAAGTTGCTGAAAAACTAAAGACATTATGCAAATAGTATAAAATGTAGGGGACAATCTTTGAGCCTACGCTTGAGGATCCACCCAAAGATGCAAGACAGATCAAAAGACAAACACACAGATGGACAGAAACAAATACAAATAACCTCAATTTAATCAAAACAAATCGGAAATGAAATGAGGCAGGGAACAGTAAACGATAAACAGTAAACAAGTGGGGTATTTTTTGCTCCCATAAGAAAACCTAACACAGAGTAACTTTTATTCAAGACTGGCACAGCCTTTTAAACTTGAATAAAGTCAGACAAATACATAGACGAACAATCTAATAGTGGGGGAAAAAAACAAGCGCAGGCCAACAACTGAACTGTCTTCATAGTAATGACTTGGCAAAGATCCGGACCAAGGAGGTGGGTCAGGGGAGGGGCGGGGGGGGGGGGGGGGGGATGGAGAAACTGGGAACGTGAAATTAAGGAAATATGTTACAGATATGGAAACTCTTCACAAGCTGCATAAGGGAACCATCGCAATCCCTTTTGAAGGCAGATATATTTGTATTGCCTGCTCCGAGGCCTTTCGTCCGCTGGGTCGGAACTCATCAGGGAGACACGTCTGGCTGTGTCTGCGTTCCTGGCGTCAAATAGAGACACACCACAGTCCATAATACTGTGGTGTTCTCATCACCAAGGGTGCAAAAAAGAATCCAATAGCACCCCCAAAGCAGCCAACAAAGAGTAGTAAATGAAACCAAACGAAAGTGTGGGGAGGAAAAAAAGTTGCTGAAAAACTAAAGACATTATGCAAATAGTATAAAATGTAGGGGACAATCTTTGAGCCTACGCTTGAGGATCCACCCAAAGATGCAAGACAGATCAAAAGACAAACACACAGATGGACAGAAACAAATACAAATAACCTCAATTTAATCAAAACAAAATCGGAAATGAAATGAGGCAGGGAACAGTAAACGATAAACAGTAAACAAGTGGGGTATTTTTTGCTCCCATAAGAAAACCTAACACAGAGTAACTTTTATTCAAGACTGGCACAGCCTTTTAAACTTGAATAAAGTCAGACAAATACATAGACGAACAATCTAATAGTGGGGGAAAAAAACAAGCGCAGGCCAACAACTGAACTGTCTTCATAGTAATGACTTGGCAAAGATCCGGACCC
>JAMYXO010003219.1:17500-20821 GCA_033310375.1 Conus canariensis | reverse complement strand
GTGGGGATGGGGAGGGAGGTGGGTGGGATGGGGAGTGAGTTAGGTTGAGGTGGGAATGGATGGAGTTAGGTTGGGGTGGGGATGGAGGGGAGGGAGATGGGGTGAGGTGGGGACAGGGAGGGAGTTGGGTTGTGGTGGGGATGGGGAGGAAGTGGGTTGAGGTGGGGATGGGAGGGAGGTGGGGTGGGGTGGGGATGGGAAGTGAGTTAGGTTGAGGTGGGGATGGATGGGCTGAGGTGGGGAAGGAGTTGGGTTGAGGTGGGGACAGAAAGGGAGTTGGGTTGAGGTGGGGACGGGGAGGGAGTTGGGTTGGGGTGGGGATGGGGATGGAGTTGGGTTGAGGTGAGGATGGGGAGGGAGGTTGGTTGAGGTGGGGACGGGGGAAGTTGGGTTGAGGTGGGGATGGGGGCTTCTTCTCTGCAGATCTTCTGCTGTCCAGCTCTGCTCAGAGTGTGTTCCTACCTAGCAGCATGACGTTGACGTGGATGGTTTCGTAGCGAGGTGACTGCGGGCGGAAATTCAACCAGATTTGAACAAGAAATCAATTATTTCGCCGGACAAAAGGACAAACAAATTACAAAAACAAAACATGAATAATTCTAATTTTCTCTTTAGAATTCTTTTGACGTGGATGTGATTTACAAGCGATTTCTGTGAGGCTGCGTTCAGGTATAATGTCCACACCCTCTTCAGGGGAGGGGAGGTCAATCCTCCCAGGGAGTGGGAGTTGGGGAGGGGAGGGGAAGGGAGGGGGGATCGAGGATGCAGTGAGTATAGTTGTTGGCAGGAGAAGGGGCGGAGTGCAGCCGGAGGGAATGGACAGAGGAGGATTCCTCTTACACTGTACACTGACATTGCCAGAATCACAATCCTTTTTTCTTTTCAAATTACAATTTTTCAGACACACGAGCACAATATTACATTCCAGTGCATTCTGGATTCAATAACATTTTAAATGTCAACAGTCTGCAGTCTCACAGTTCTGATTTCAATCTTATACATGAATATCATTGTTACTAACAGATTCAGGGGATTTGATGCCAGCATCACGTCAAAACTGCTCCACACATCGGCCTTCAATGACGTTCACGCGGTATTTGATACCCCGGCTCAGGTCAGACCTGAACTTGCTAAGCTTGAACACTTTCCAGTAATTTAGAGCAATAGCCTTCATTAGTTACTGTGACTATTGGGCCACCACAGACCACAGCACAATCTGCTGCACGTGTGACGAGCCACTCGGAGGGGTCACACACTCCTTTATTTTTTTTTTTATTATTTATTTTTTTTTTTTTGTGGCATCAGATGTCGGATCAATGAGGTGGTGACTTTTTTTTCCTCCTAAGGCCGAAATCCACCTCTTCATTTTTTGGTGCTTCACATTGTCCTCTTCATCTGAAAAAAAAAAAAAAAAAAAAAAAACACACACACACCAAAAAGCGGAAAAAAACAAAAACAATTTCCATAACAAGCTTTTTTCTTTCCTTCTTGTTTTCTTCCTTTTTTTTTCTTTTTTCTTCTTCTTCTTCTTCTCTTCTTCTTCTTCTTTTTTTTTTCAACAACCAGTCTCTTACACAACATGCATAGTCTGTATGTACTCTTACAAATTTCTTCTTCACTGTAAGGATGGCGTTTCTGGGGAACTGGCAGGTGCGAGACTACTTGTGATCGTAGTATATATGAAAAACCTTATTCATCCTTTTGTTCCGTGTTCGCTCATTCCTTCGGTCATTCTTGGATGTTTTCGTTTTTCTTTCCAAGAAGGGCTTTCGGGGAACGTTCGGGTACACGGGAGAGAATGGAGGAGGCGAAAGGAAATCTTTATGTTGTATTCAATGTATTCAACCTGGTCACATCTAGGCCTGAAGATTATTGTTTCACATTTGCTTAACAACTGTACACTTATTTTGTTATTTAGTCTTTACACAGCAACGAATTCTTTTTCGTTTTTTGTCTTCTTTCCTTCTTCCTCTTCTTTCTTCCTTCCTTCTTTCCTTCTTTTTCTCTGTCTGTTGTTTTCTTTGTATAAGCAGCACATTATCAGAGTGAGTGTGCCAGTACACCACACATCAGAACATAAACAAACCCAGACACATTGTATCAAACGCCAAAACACTAAAATCAGCAAAACTATGTCCATTTGTTAGGTCACACACTCCTGCAAGACTGCGCGAGCCGTTGCTGCGGTGTGACCTCACGCCTGACTGCGCGAGCCACTGCTGCGGTGTGACCTCACGCCTGACTGCGCGAGCCACTGCTGCGGTGTGACCTCACGCCTGACTGCGCGAGCCACTACTGCGGTGTGACCTCATGCCTGACTGCGCGAGCCACTACTGCGGTGTGACCTCACGCCTGTCTTTGAATGCACGCGTGAACTGTATGAGAGAGAAAGATAGGTTGAATGTAAAGTGAGTAGGGAGAGAAGAGAGGGAGGTGGAAAAGGGGAGATGGAGGGGGGGGGGGGGTGATGAAAGGGAAGAAAGTTTGTAGATGCTGGAGCAGAGACTATTGATACAACTGGTATGACAGTATATAGCCGCCGGTGGGACAGTCGGAATAATCATTCTGCTGCGATGTTGAGGATAGATAGACAGAGAAAGAACCCCACCGAAGGGGGGGAGGGAAATTGAAATGAGGGGGTTGTGGATGGGCAAAGCCAAGTTGAAACACGAATAGACAATAAATATCGTTCAATCTATTGACTTGAAGTACATCCAGGAGACCAGAATGCAGCGGATATTGTTCAGATTGGGTCTAATGGCCTTGCTGTATAAGCAGCTAAAGACAAAATCATCTGGGATAGAGCTAATTGTTGTTCCATATTCATGAATCATGATATATCTATACCCCTGAGACGTTATGGTTCAGTACATTCCTTTCATTCTGGGCTGAAAACTGACTTATTTCAGAACATCTGTCTTCCCAAGTTGTCTGTCATGACTGCATAATTCCGCACGTATCAGTCTGTTCTGTGTGGTGTGTGTGTGTGTGTGTGTGTGTGTGTGTGAGTGTGTGTGTGTGTGTGTGTGTGTGCGTGTGCGACTGTATGTGTGTGTTTTCAGCTGCATATATATGTGTGCGCGCGTGCGCGCACGTGCACAAGTGTGTGTGTGTGTGTGTGTGTGTGTGTGTGTGTGTGTGTGCGTGTGTGTGTGTGTGTGTGTCGAGGAAAAGGCCAATCACTGGTCTTGTGGGTGGTCTCGAAGAAATCCATATGGTTTCTAGTTCTTGCCCCTGAATATCTGAATATCTTGTTTCGTCATGGTGGCTTTCCTAACACGATGAAGGACAGAAGATTCAGCTGGCGATTAATTAAGAGGG
>JAMYXO010003219.1:5000-7500 GCA_033310375.1 Conus canariensis | reverse complement strand
TTTTCTATATCACTTGTTATCCAAGGCTTTTTAGGGGTACTTTTGACACGAATTGTTTTTAATGGAGCGTGCTTATTGTAAACATTGAGAAAAGTGTGATACCAAACTTCTAAGGCTTCATCGGGATTTGTGAACTGATACACAGAGGAAAGTGAGGAATTCATCAGATCGGTAAGGAACAAGTCTTTATCAAAGCCTGAAAAGTTCCTGTACGTAATATACTTGTGATGATTTAGGGGGATTTTAACGCCTCGTTTAGACCAAGTAAAACAGACAGGGGAGTGATCGCTGCATCCAAAAACTGGTGAACATATTTCTATTATGGTACGTACAGAAGATGTGTAAACATGGTCAATGAGAGTTTGGGAAGTAGCAGTGATTCGTGTTGGCTTATCGATTAACTGAGTCAGATTAAAAGAAGTGTAGGTTTGAATCCAGGATTTGTTCGCTTTCAAAAGATCAATGTTAAAATCACCCAGTAGAATAATTTCGTTTGAGAGTAAGGACGCCTCCTCCATCATTAGAGTAAAGTTATCTATCCAGTCAGCATGTTCTGCTGGGTTTCTGTAAATAAAGCCTAAGAGAATCGGTTTGGAAGTTTTAAACTGTAACTCTATCCATAGTGATTCTATATGATATTTTTCGAGCGAAGCGGCTCGATTAAATTTAATAGATTCGTGAACATAAACAAGTAAACCTGTTTCTCTTGGTCTGGAAGGGTCATTTCGAACAAAGTTATAACCAGGTAAAATTAATTCTGTGTCAGAAATATGGTGTGTTAATCTTGTTTCCGCAAAACCAAATAAATGGAAACAATTACCATGATTATACAAAACACGAGACACGTCGCATAACTTATTAATCAAACTGTTAATATTCAGAAATCCAACCTTAAGGAGAGAGAGAGAGAGAGAGAGGGAGAGAGAGAGAGAGAGAGAGAGAGAGAGAGAGAGAGACAGAGAGACCGACCGACCGACCGACAGACAGACAGACTGAAACAGAGACAGAGAGAGACAAACAGGGAGAGACAAACAGGGACCGAGACAAAGAGAAAGATACAGACAGAGACAGACAGACAGACAGACAGACAGACAGACAGAGACAGAGAGAGACAAACAGGGACAGAGACCGACAGCCAGACCGACAGACAGACCGACAGACAGACAGACAGAATACAGTAAATGAAAAGTTTCATTAAAAGACTGACATTTATATAACATGGGATATCTCAAATATTTAAAGCCTAAACCACGTTTGCAGTTTTCAGAATTCTCTCTCTCTCTCTCTCTCTCTCTCTCTCTCTCTCACACACACACACACACACACACACACACACACACACACACACACACACACACACACACACACACACACACACACACACACACACACGCACGCACACACACACATACACACACACACATACACACACGCGTGCGCGCGCACATACACATACACTCTCACTCTCTGTCTGTCTGTCTGTCTGTCTGTCTGTCTGTCTGTCTCTCTCCTCTCTCTCTCTCTCTCTCTCTCTCTCTCTCTCTCTCTCTCTCTCTCTCTCAACGTTTGTTGAAAATTTTGAATCAAGTTTATTTAAAGATTATAAAATATTCGTTAAACCAGCTGTCAAACTTACAAGGCAAGGGAGAAGTTCGGGAGGAATAATTTGTTTGATACGGAAATATCTTCTTCCATATGTGCATGAGGTTGATTGTGAGAGTCCTTATTCTATGACATTTATACTTGATAAAGGATTTTTTGGTCTACATAAAAATGTTTTACTTGTATGTACGTATGTTCCTCCTGAAAATTCGCCATATTATACTATCAATGGTTTCGACAATGGCATTGACCTGTTGGAAAATTGTGTTGTGAATACGTTGTTGTCTTTGGAAGACACTGAAATACTGTTATGTGGTGATATGAATGCCAGAACGTCTGATAAATTCCCAATACTTTTAGATGAGCTTGAATTACATGTTGTTCATAATAAGAATGATAATTGTATAAAACGAACTTCTCAAGATAAAATCTTAAATGGATATGGAAAGAAATTTTTGGATATGTGCACTGTTTTGGGACTGTACATTTTAAATGGAATGTGCAATGGCGACCTTGAAGGTCGTTTTACATATATTTCTGATGCAGGATGCAGTGTAAATGACTATTTTTTGTTGTCAAGAAACGGTTTTGAGCTTCTTTGTGAACAGTTAACTCTTACTGTTGTGGAAAGATTTGAATCTGATCACATGCCCCTTGTATTACGTATTGCCAAACAAAAGGAAGAGAAATGCACAAATAATGACTCGAATGATCAAAATAACCAGTTTATTGTTAAGTATTTCTGGAACAAGGATTATGCCCTAGTATTCAATCGTTCCATGTGCTCTCAAGATGTTAAAGAGAAGATGGCAACAGCAGAAGGTCTTATACATAGTGATGTAAATGAAGCAATACGCAGATTTGAGGTGATCATGAAAGATCAAGCTGAAATTATGAA
>JAMYXO010003218.1:0-20827 GCA_033310375.1 Conus canariensis | reverse complement strand
TATTACCCAAACAGACTTTAGAAAAATTGGTTTCTTAATCTGGTTTGGGACCTTTTTTTTTGGGGGCTGCACAAAAAGAAACTTGATTGGAACCTCCTTACACATTTTCTCTTCAGGCAAAAATGTTCCCTGGGGCCCATAAGCAAGACAAAAAACAGCAGGACAACTTTATTTTGGTACTTCTAAGGCCTAAAAAAAGGGGGAATAAAGAAAAAAACCTCTATTCGACTTATTTTTGGGTTTTTTGTAGTTCGCAAGCACAAACGAGACAAACATAATTGTCCTTCTACGGCTTTGACGCCCAAAAAACGTTTTTAGAAAATTGGGGGATTTTTAATTCTAAAAATTTGATTTCCCTTCAAGTATTAAAAGGTCCCCAAAAGTTTTGCAATACGCAAGATCGAAAGTGACTTGCTTTTTGGCACTGTTTTAAATCGCCTTCTGACCTCAGCTTCGTGGGAACAAAAAAACAAAAATAATGAAATCCTTGGGCGGGTAAAGAAAGAGAAGGTCAAAAAACGACATAAATTCTAAGCCAGAAATAGCAAAAAAAAAGAAACCCCCCCCCCAAAAACCCCACCAATCCGGGGAAAAACCCCCAAAAAAAATGACCATGAATATGAAAAGACGGCACTTGTTATTGGATTAACTGCCCTAGGATTACTTGGTCTTTATCTTACTATAAAGTAACCCAACTATTAAGACAACTAATGTCCATAAGTGCTCAGCCATAAAGCCAACTACTTTACTTGCGGCAGACAAAAGCCAGCTAACGATCCCTCCTATTATACCAGGCAAAGAATCTATTGCCTTACTAGCTAATTTTTTTAATAAACTTGCAAGATGATCAAGTTGTTTTTTTACCCATGATTTATCTGATGGTGGTCCTGGAGGCACTAACCCTTGCCCACCACCGCCGCCTGTAATAGCCATCACCAGTGTACTTATTGCAAATCCTAAGGCTGTTATAACACTTGCTAATGTGACACCTTGCTCTCTAAACAGTGTTCTTATTCGTTCTGCTAACGTTGTGTCTTCATATAAAATTCTTTGGATAGTTTCTCTTATTCTGCTCACTTGAGTTCGTAATTGTTCTCGGTTATTAGACAACACTTCTAGTCTTGCTGATCTCTCTTGTTCAAGATCTTTTAGTCTTTGTGTTATTCTTTCTTTAACACCAGGTCCTAAGTTGTGGTCATCAGCCTCAACTAGTTTTTCTTTTTCTCTTTTTATATGCTCATCTAGTTCACCCAGTTTTGCTAAATTGTTTGTTAATTCGCCTCTGATGCTTCTCAAAGCATGATCAAGGGCCGTTATTTCTCTCATAGGTAGCGGCGGATCGTGCATAGTTTTTAATGCTGTTTCTTCTGAAAAACTGGTTTCTGCTTGTATTATTTCGTCTGCTGTTGGGCTTAAATCTTTAAGTTCCATATTTTGTATTTGGTTATCTGTTGGGAGTTCTTGTAGTGTGTTTTGAAGTTTAGCAACTGCTTCCCTATCTAATTTTGGTTTAGTAATGCCAAGGCGATTTTGTTCGCTCACACTGAGCCTTTGTCTAATTGTACTCTTTTTTAAAAACTTTGATGAGTCTGGTTTAGTTGTAAGCTGAACAAGTTGTCCTTCGTCGTTTCTCACAAACAAATGGTCATCTTTTGTTTCAAAATCATTAGGGTCTATAAAATCAGGAGGTTCTTGACCTAAACTTTGATAAAATGATTTGACCTTACTTTCTGTTAATTCACGCCGCAATGAGGGCAATGGATGTGTCAAAGGTGTCATTTCACTCATGTCGTCTCCAGGATCAAAAACATCATAATCTTCCATGTTTTAAAAATAATTAACTTTTTATTTTGTTTTATAAAAAAAAATGTCACAAGCATATGGCTCAATTCTTGACCCGCATAGAAGACTGAAAGAGCCCTTTGGCGTGAAGGGAAATAAACAGAATATTATTGTTCCAAATAATCCATCTACTATTGATTCAGATCAAATTCTTACTGTTAAATTTCCAGACCTAGGAGCAGATGAAGTGATTGTGCCGGGATCTGCACGTCTTACTTTCAAAATAGAACTCGAATCAGCAACAGACGCAAACAGGACAGTAGTTCAGAATCTGGGACGGGCAATTGTTAAGAAAATTTCTATAAAACTTGAGGGGCAAGAAATATTTTCTTTACACAATGCAGACATATTTCTAATCTATTCTGATCTATGGCTAACCGATAATGAAAGGGCCGATCTTGCGTTTCAAGGAATCGAAAATAACGAAGCACTAAAACACAGAATAGACGCCGAAGATGCTAAAGACGGTAACAAGTATGAAGCTGTAAGTTTTGCTTATGGAAATCGCTTTTCTATACCCTTAGATTTTGAGTTGTTAAAAGCGCATGCGCCATACTTTCAAGGAGCATTAAAAGACAGATTGTCATATGAACTAACTTTTAATGAATACAAACGTGTCATTAAATCTACAGACACTGACGCAAAGTACAGCATTTTCGACATCTCGTTAGAGTTTGACATTGTTAGCAACCCTAACTTAGCAAGGCTGATTGAGCAACAATATCAGTCAAAATTAGCAATATATTACGAAAGAGTGATTCATCATACTAAATATCCTAAAAGCAGGGCAGACACTATATGGAACTTTAGTTTTAGTGCCACAGCAAGATCCCTTAAAGGTATTTTATTGCTGTGTGAAGATGAAGAACCATTCAAAAGACAAAGTGAAAAATTTATTAATCCTAAAATAACGAAAGTACAATGTTCAATTGAGGGTAGTCCTAACCAAGTCTACGGTAGCGGGCTTAAACCTTATCATCATTTTGATGAAATAAGAAAATTGTTTGGAGGCGGGAGGTCTAGAAGTCCAACAGTAGACCTTGTGTCTAAAGATCTACACCTTCACAGTGTTAGACTTGATGAATATTTAACAACGAAATACGGTTTATGGATTGACCTAAGGTCAACAGAGGATAATCAGTTGCATGGGAGTGGGAGAACAGTTAAAGACGTAATAAACATTCAAATTGATAAAGAAAAAGAGAGTGATAAACCACTTAATGTACATTTGTTTTTAATATATGATGCGCAGCTGAATATTCAAGATAAC
Source organism: Conus canariensis (assembly GCA_033310375.1). Taxonomy (NCBI): domain Eukaryota; kingdom Metazoa; phylum Mollusca; class Gastropoda; order Neogastropoda; family Conidae; genus Conus; species Conus canariensis. The sequence continues at coordinate 17,715 of JAMYXO010003218.1, read as the reverse complement.
AGATTAAAAGATATCCAATACTAAATTATTTTTATTTTTTAAAAAAAGCATGTCTGTTCAGGTTTATCCAAAAGTGCCCAAAGAAGAGATAGTAGGCAACTCTGTTGCTGTAGACATAAAAACTTTCAGATTAACAAACATAACACAAATGCAAACCCAACTAGAGCAGGACCTTTCAAAATACAGTAAAACCAAACGAAGGTATTCTGCTGTCTTTAATGCTGTTACATATGTTAATACTGGAGCATCGATCACTAGTGCTCTATCAGCAGGAACAAGTGTAGGTCTCTTAGCAACAGGCGTAGGTGCACCGGCAGCTTTACCTCTAGGCGGTTTGTCTTTAACTCTTGGCCTGTGTTCATTGGCTGTAAGTGCTGTCAGCAAAAAAATAAAAGCTAAACTCCAAAAGCACACAGCTATGGTTCAACTAATAACAGCTAAACTTAGTTCCTTCAAACTGATAATTGATAAAGCACTTGCTGACTCGAACATCACGGATGAAGAATTTAGTCGCCTACAGGCTGATTTTGAGGACTACAAAAGACAAAAGTTTGATCTTCAAAAAAAGGCAAGGGCAACTTTTTCTCAACAACCAGACACCGACCAGATAAAAAAGGAATGCTTAAAAAAAGTAAACGAGACATTAAACTCTGTTCTAAACAGCTCACATTAACAACCCCAAAGAGTGTTTATACTTTAGTTTATGAGTCTAAGCACAAAAAGACCTCTGATATTGATTAATTAATTTAAATAAATATTTTGAGTTAGAAAAGAAACTCAACATGGATAAGATATATGACAGTTTTGACTCTTGGTTAGATGCAATGGAAGAGGAAGAGCGTTTGTCAAAAGCTTTAAATGAGGTCGTTTTAGAAGTTATTGATCCAACAAACGTGCAGGCAAGCGTTGTGCATGCAATTTCTCAAGTTCCAAGTAAACTAACAATAAACCCTCCAGTTAAAGTAAGGTTAGTTGTTTTAATCGACTATATAACAATAAACGAAGAAAATCTAGAAGTCTGGGTCTCAACTAAACAGCAGACTATTCTTTCTTATAATGACTTAACACCCGGTTGGGCAGATCAACTTCTTACACAGTTTAATGAAGCCTCTGAAGCAGCTAAAATGAGAGGCTCTGGTTGGTCAGAGGGTGAAGTCCTAGACATCAGATTAAGACAGGCTAAGTATGAGCCAATTGTAGGCAAGTCTTACATTCCACTGCCTCCAACATTAGTTGCAAAGAGAGCAGTTCTGAACATAAAGAATTCAGACGACAAATGTTTTATGTGGTGCCTTCTTGCGAGGCTGCATCGCGTTGCTAAAAATGCAGAGAGAGTATCTAACTATCAATCTTATTTTGATGAACTTAACTTTGATGGACTCACCTTTCCTATTAGTATAGACAAAATTGATCAGTTTGAAGAACAGAATCCCCCAATAACTGTTAACGTATACACATGGTCTGAAGAAACCAACCTTAGACCAATTAGAGTATCAAAGAACAGTCCAACAATAGGCGAACCAACCAAAACTCATGTAGACTTACTCTTGATGCACAGCCCAACAGGATTGCATTACACGCTAATACGCACAATGAGTAGACTGTTGGTGCATACTACAAAAAATGGGCACAAACAAGAATTCTGTAGAAAATGTTTAACAAGAATTTCGTCTGTTCAAGCTGCGAGCGAACATGTAAAGCATTGTCTCAGTCCAGTGGACTGCAATACAGAACTAATTATGCCAAGAGAAGGCAGTAAGGTTAGTTTTAAGAATTACAAAAAACTCCAGAGGTCTCCATACGTTGTTTACGCAGACTTTGAATCGCTTATTGTTCCTTATGAAGGACCTGCTCCAAAACATTTACCAAAAACAGTTATAATGAATAACCACCAGATTTGTTCATTTGCCTTCATTGTTGTTAGGTCAGATGGTGAACATTCAAAGCCAGAATTATACAGAGGACCACATGCAGCAAAACATTTCTTAAAACGCATGCAAGAAGTTCGTAATGTCTGTTCTAATAATCTAGTCCTATCCGATCTTAAGATGACCCCCGAAGACCAACAAAAATATGACTCAGCCACTCACTGTTGGATTTGTGGTTTAGAGCTAACACCCTGGAACACAAACTAGCCACATGTAGAGACGCCTATGGAGCAAAACTACCCAAAGAGAAAACACCTCCAAAGAAATCCAGACGCCAAGAAAAGATGGACAAGATCAGGGTCCAAAAGAAAAACCTCAAGATGCAAATGAAGACCGCACTGCCAGCTGAAAAACAAGGCTTGGAAAAACTGTGGAAAGACCTGAAAGAAAAACACAGTACCCTCAGCAAAGCGGAATCTGCGAGGAAGAGGAAGAGCAAAAAGAAGAAGACACAAGAGCGCTTCTTCAGAGACCCCTTCCAGTTTGCCAGAACACTGTTTGAGCAGCCAAAATCTGGGACCCTAAGTGTGGACAAAGGAGTTCTTGAGCAGCATCTGAGGAAAACATACTCTGACCCACAGAGCAAAGCACCACTCGACATTCAAGGTCTGGTGTGGCCAACCAACCCTGAGGAACAGTTCAATGGCAAGCCTCCAACGTTGGCGGAAATCAAGAAGGTGGTCGACAAAGCCAGAGCCAAATCATCACCAGGGCCAAACGGAATACCTTACCAGCTTTACAAGAAATGTCCCAAGGTGCTGGAGTGGCTCCACAGGCTGCTGCGATCGGCTTGGAGAAACCAGAAGATCAGCGGCCAGTGGATGACGGCAGATGGTGTGTACATCCCCAAAGAAGCAAAACTCAAGTGACATTAGCCAGTTCAGGCCAATATCACTACTGAACGTCGAAGGGAAAATCTTCTTCTCTGTCATGGCAGCAAGGCTGACCAAGTACCTGATGGAAAACAAGTACTTGGATGTGTCAGTCCAGAAAGGTGGCATCCCAGGCGTGGCGGGCTGTGTAGAACACGCCACAATGATCTGGGACGCAATCCAAAAAGCAAAAACAGAAAAGCGAGACCTGGACGTAGTGTGGCTTGATCTGGCAAACGCATATGGATCTGTGCCCCATGAGATGATACAGTTGGCTCTTGAGATGTACCATGTGCCAAAGAACATCCGCGACATGCTCAAGAAGTACTTCAATGGCTTCTCAATGCGGTTCTCTACCAAGGAGTACACAACAGACTGGATCAACTTGGAAGTGGGTATTGCAATGGGCTGTGCAATTTCCCCAATACTGTTCGTGCTGGCAATGGAACTCATCTTGAAAGCAGCAACAAACAACGCGAGACAAACAGACCTTGGCGATGGATACAAGATGCCTCCTCTCAAGGCCTTCATGGATGACACTACAGTGATTTCATCCAGAGAAGACGAGACACGTCATGTGCTGGAGAGGCTGGACGACATAGTTGCCTCATCCAGAATGAAGTTCAAGCCAAAGAAATCACGGAGTCTCTCACTGAGGAAAGGAAAAGTGGCCGGATCTGTGGTCTTCAGTGTTGCCAACCAGGCCATTCCAACAGTCACAGAAGAACCAGTCAAGAGCCTTGGAAGATGGTATGATCATACGCTGAAAGACACACAAAGAGCAAAAGAAACCAAGCAGATGGCGGAGGAAGGCTTGGAGACCATTGACCAGTGTGGGCTCCCTGGCAAATACAAGGTCTGGTGTCTGCAGTTCATGCTGATACCAAAGCTGCTATGGCCTCTGATGATATACGACATCTGCACCAGCATAGTGGAGGCAATGGAAGCCAAAATCAACAAGTTCACAAGGAAATGGCTTGGTGTCCCACCCTGTCTGACTGACATAGCGCTGTACTGTCGCCAAGCAAAGCTGAAACTACCCCTGAAATCCATCCTGGAGGAATACAAAGCAGGGAAGATCAGACTTCAAAGCACGCTGGAGGACTCAGGAGACAAGGTGGTAGAAGCAATTAAGCCCCAGCTGAAGACAGGCAGAAAATGGAAAGTTCAAGAGGCGATGGATTCTGCAAAAGAAAGTCTCAAGATCAGAGAAATAACAGGACACACACAGACCAACAGACAGGGACTGGGGGTGACCAAAACTGAATGGTGGTCAAAGGCCAAAGGAAAAGCCAAAAGAGACATGATGATTCAGGAGATGAGAAAAGAAGAAGACCAAAAAAGACTCCAAAAAGCAGTCCAGCAGAGCCAGCAAGGGCAATGGACAACGTGGGAGAATGCACTCCAAAGAAGTCTCACTTGGCATGACATTTGGCACATGGCCCCTCTCAGGATCAGCTTCATTCTCAGATCTGCATATGACCTTCTGCCCTCAAATGCAAACCTGGTGAAGTGGGGGAAAACAGACGATCCTGCATGCCCCCTCTGCCATGAAAAACAAACAGTGGAGCATGTCCTAAGCTCATGTAAAGTAGCCCTGGCTCAAGGAAGGTACACATGGAGGCACAACCAAGTGCTCAAAGAAATTGTACAAGTAGTCTGGGCTAGTACCAACACCACAAAAGGGAAAATCAGGACTCCAAAAGCACCCGCAACATTCTTCACGGCAGGAGGCAGCAAATCATGGCCAAGAACAACAGTGCCACTCGAAACATGCAGGCAGAGTCTGCTGGACGGGGCAGATGACTGGGAGTGCACTGCAGACCTCCCAGAATGGAAGAGTCACCCAGAGATCATCAGCAAGAGTGGCATGAGACCAGACATAGTAGTCCACTCTAAGTCAACCAAGCAGCTGATCATGATCGAGCTCACGGTGCCATATGAGAACAGAATGGAGGCAGCTCAAATCTACAAGACTGAAAAGTATGCTGATCTGGCAAACAGCCTGAGGAGAGAAGGCTATCAGGTCAAAGTCCTCACTGCAGAAATTGGAGCTAGGGGGTTCGTAGGAACGTCTGCATACAGCCTCATGAAACAGCTCTCAGTTGCAGGGAAGGAAAAAACCAGAGCCCTGAAAGCAATGGCAGAAGCGGCAGAGAGGTGTTCAAGCTGGATCTGGTCAAGGAGGAACAAAAGTGAACTTCATAAGGCTTAATTTCCCTACAAATATCAGGTGTCCCTGTGGCTCAGTGGTTAAAGCGCGAGTCATTAAGTGGAAAATGAGCATGTCCAGAGGGTCATGGGTTCGAATCCCAGCCATGGCTCGTCCCAAGATGGGAAAAAAAAGGGGCAGCAGAGGGACATCCGGAGTCATGAACCGGGTGTGGCCCAACCCCCCTAGAGTGTCAGGAGATAAGGGCCGAAACACTTGCTTGAAGGGGGCTTCTCTTCTGAGGACTCTCTGCTGCCACGCTCTCCACGAGTTTCTTTCTACTAAAAGTTTAAATCCAACAGTAAGAGACCATGATCACATTAGCAGAAAGTTTAGAGGAGCAGCGCATAACAATTGCAATCTTCAACTAAAGTTTGATCCTAGGACTTGGAGACTTCCTATATTCTTTCATAACTTGCGAGGTTACGACTCTCATCTTATATTGCAAGCAGTAACTAGCGATTTCAGGGTGTCATGCATTGCGCAGTCATCAGAAAAAGTACATGTGTTTCACTTTAAATAATTTATCTTTTTATGACTCTATGCAACACCTGATGGGATCATTAGAGTCACTAGCAGGATCATTAAAGTCCTGTCCAATAACAGAAGAATATTTTGACCCAACGGTGATTAGAAAGGGCGTTTATCCTTATGAGTACATGAACAGCTGGGAAAGGTTTGAGGAGACAGCCCTTCCGCCTAAAGGCGCGTTCTTTAGTAGTCTTAGAGGAAAGGACATCAGTGATTCTGATTATTCTTATGCTCAAGAAGCGTGGCAAAAATCAGACTCTAAAACAATGGGAGACTATCATGATTCCTATTTAATGGCGGATACCTGTTTGTTGGCGGATATCTTTGAAAATTACAGAAAGACCTGCATGAAACATTATAGTCTAGATCCTGCGCATTATATTTCTGCGCCTGGGATGAGTTGGGACGCATTCTTAAAATTTACTGGTGTACAGATTGACCTGTTGTCTGACCTACCAATGCTTCAGATGATTGAAAACGAATTGCGTGGCGGAATTAGTATGGCGTCTCACCATTACTGTAAAGCAAACAACAAATACCTAGACAACTATGATCCAAGTAAAACTTCTAACTATCTTATGCATTTAGATGCAAACAATCTGTATGGTTGGGCTATGAGTCAATCACTTCCATTATGTAACTTTAAAATGTACACAGGAGGTGTAAAAGACATTCAAAAGTTTTTAAAATGGCTTCAGAGTCTAGAAGCTGATCAACAACAGGGCTTTATTCTAGAAGTTGATTTAGAATATCCTCATGAACTTCATGATTACCATAATGACTATCCATTAGCGGCAGAAACCCTAAAGGTGTCAATGACAGAACCGCCTAAACTTGTGCCTAATCTTCGTGACAAAAAAAATTATGTCTGTCATTACAGACTTCTCCAATTTTATTTAAGACATGGTTTAAAGTTAACAGCAGTTCATCGTATAATTGCATTTGATCAAGAACAGTTCATGAAACCATACATCATGAAGAACACTGATCTCAGAACTAAATCCGCAGATGCATCAGAAAAAGACTTTTTCAAGTTGATGAACAACAGCTGTTTTGGAAAGACTATGGAAAATCCGCACAAGCGCAAAGATGTCAGATTGGTCACCAGAGAGAACGATGCAATTAAGTTGACATCAAAACCAAATTATCAAGACTTTAGAAAATTTCATGATCAGCTTTTTGGAATAATGATGAAAAAAAAAGAAAGTCAAATTGGACAAACCTGTTTTTATTGGGTTTACTGTTTTAGAGCTGTCGAAGCTTTTGATGTTAGAATTTCTTTACGACTACTTTAAACCCTTGTATCCAGAGTCCAGAGTTCTGTACACAGATACAGATTCCTTTGTAATCGACATCCCTACTGAAGATTTTTACAAAGACATGGAATTAGAAGTGGCTAAAGGGCATGCGGGATGGTACGACACATCTGATTACCCTAAAGATTCACCTTTGCATTCAGTTATTAATAAGGTTTTAGGTAAGATGAAGGATGAATTATCTGGAGGTGTGATCAAGGAGTTTATTGGTTTAAGGTAAAAAATGTACAGTCTTTCAAGCCAAAAAAAAGTTGTCAAAAAAGCAAAGGGAATATCTCGTAGTGTTGTGCAATCAAACATATCACATGACAACTACAAAGAAGCATTGTTCAATAAAAAGACTTTTCATCATGACAATTACAAACTACGATCTAATCTACATGAGATTAACACAACAGTTGTAACAAAACGGTCTCTTGACCGCACTAACACAAAAAGAGTATTTGTTAATCCAGAGTTTTCATATGCAATTGGGCACTGGAGAATAGTATAATCATATGTCTTCATGGAGTTTCTGTTTGGTCAAGTGTTATCAGAAGCTCAACTATATCATTATCCAGTATAGCCAAATCATTATTATTCATTACTGCTAAATGTGCTTCAATTTTTTTTATCATTTCAAGATTTTGATTTTTCCGTATCAAAATATCAGAATCTAGGGATTGGGGTAGTAAGCGATTGTCTGGCATAAGATTGTCAATGTTCTTAAATATTTTTTTGATAATAATATTATAAGCAGATAATTGACGTATTAATTTTGAAAACTCTTTTTTCTTTTGAGCTTCCATTTTAAACTCAAATGTATTTGCCTAAATTAACTAAGCAACTGGAACTGTGTCTGGTGGGATTATCTGCAGTTCTTCCTTCACAAAAGATCTTCGGGGGGCTGGTCGTTTTGTTGTGTCAGTTTCTCGTAAATAATACACTGGCGGATTCATTTTCACAATTTTTTTTATCTCATATGGATCAACACTCCAAACTGGATCTGTTGCCCTGATGCGAGTGTCCCCTTCCGCTTCTCCCGGTGAATAAAGGTATCTCACTTTTAAACCAAATGGTAATAGTTTACTGGATGAGTCTTCAATAGCAACATTTATTCGTTTGGTTTTGATTGCTTGTACTGGTTTTAGCCCTTTAAATTCTTCATTATTCATTGCGCGCAAAACTGAGGGCAGTCTTCTAACCCATTCTGTGTTGCGAGAATTGTCAATCAGCTCTCTGTGATACTGGTAGGAGAAAAGTCTTTCAGATAACTGTTTGTTAAAGTTTTCAACCAAAGCCTGTGATCTGTGAACACCCGGAATGCCTCTTTTAATGATAACTCTATGTTTTAACAATAATTGATTCACTTGACCTTTAAATTCTTTTCCATCATCGACTTGAATCATGCGAGGATAAGTTAAAGGGCCTCGTTGATATATCAGTTGTATAGCGACAGCAACAGCAGAAGCACTCTTTTGTGTTAATGGTTCCGCATCTTTGTATCTTGAAGCTATGTCAATGACTGTAAGTGCGTACTTAAATCTTTTTCGTCTAATCGTATCATGGGGTAAATATAGAAGGTCCATTTGATGGGTGTCGTTTGGAGTTATATTCACAAAGTGTGGTCTCTGTATTCGTTTAGGCGCAGGTAAATAAATTTGCCAAATCGCTTGTTTAGATAACCATTCTTTTGCTGTTTGTTCACTGACTCCCGCTGCTTGGCTAAGCTTTTTAATTGCCGTTATTCCCTTCCAATATCCTTTTGGAGAATAATAGATTTTGTACATTTTTATTCAGCCAATACTTTGTGCAACAAAATACACAGCGGTCATGCCAAAGACAATAAACAATATTTCTTGCATCTTTTGTTTTTCTGATGGTTGATAAAAGTCGCTGAATTTTGGTGGGGGCAATGTTTCAACTTGTTGGCCTGTTACTAAAAAATATTCTTTTATTGCCTGGTCAACATCTTTAAATGTGTAAGCTGCATGTCCCTGTTGTTTAAGTCTGTCGTTAATAAAATCTAACTGCTCCATTCTTTGCTTTTCATAGGTGTCTTGTGCAGCGGCTAGTTGCTCCATAGCTCTGTTATGTCTTTTTCTCTCATCGTTATTTTGTAGTTTACTAAACGCGTAATTACTTCCGCTGAAAGCAAGCGCGTTGACCACTGCGCCGCCTATCATCATTACGAGTGAAGCCATTTTTATAAATGTATTTTTTTTACATATTTATATTTTCTGGAATTATTCCTTGCTTAACTAGAAAATCTTTCGTAGCAAATGAAGCTGTAATGACAGCAATCAACTTTGCTGAGTCTTCAAAATCTAGCTTGCCAAGATCTGCTGGTTTTATTCTTAACAAGCTTTTACCAAGCATTGTGTATCCTACACTTAGACCTCCAATAACAGCAGAATGGTATACGAGGTTGGCAACAGTTTTTTCGGTGCTCATTTTTTAAAAATAAAATAAAATTTATTATTAATAAAACATGAACTGCGATGATTTACTTCCTGAACTTACAAATAATCAAGTTGATGACCAAGCTATTATGCGCCAAAAGGAAAGGCTGTATTCTTTGGCGGCGTGTGGAAAAACAAAACAGTACCTCGGAAATGAATTCAGCATAGAACAGATTCAACAGATGTCGCCGCAAGACATTGTAAAGTATCACAACAGGTATGAAGCGCAACTGGGGTCAAGAATGGTCAAAAGTGTCGGACAAACTGTTCTTAGTTTGTACACTAAACTAGTTAGTAGATTTGCGCCCATTGATTCTGAACAAGATTTTATGTATGATTTAACGCAGGATCCAGTTTTAACAAAGTCATTAGAGTCTCTAGGATGTGATCTATATTACAGATTTGGAACATTATTGTCGCCAGTAATTATGGGGTTAATTACGTTTAATCATATAGATTTTATTTCTCTTAAAAATGACCGAGCAGAAAACGTTGATGGAGAAAGTGACCCGTGAAAAGAATCCTGGGCGCGTTGAAGCAGGGAAAAAATTAGCAGAGTGGAACAAAAAAAGAAAATTAGAGTTACAACATATAACTCATAATGAAAAAACACCAGTTGTGCCAGAGCCACAACAAGAACAAGTTGTTTCAAGTCCCGCAACATCATCATGGATTATTTGGATTAAAAGAGTTGGCATTTTTGGCGTCATTGCTGTTGGTGGGGGTGGTTATTACGTTTATAAAACATATAAAGAAAGACAGCAAAAACCAAAGCAGCCCAAAAAATCACAGCCACTAAATACAAAATCTGAACAAAAAAGAATGCCAGAACTGCCAACAACAAAATCTCATTTTGATCCATTTGATATGCAGTAATATTTCAAGAACTTAATAAATAATTATAAGTGACTTGAATAAGAACTTGATGACGACTTCATGACGACTTGATGAAAACTTAAATAAGAACTTGATAAGAACTTCATGACGACTTGATAAGAACTTAATGACGACTTGATGACGACTTGTTAAGAACTTGAATAAGTACTTGAATAAGAACTTGTTAAGAACTTGATGATGACTTGTTAAGAACTTGATGTTGACTTGTTAAGAACTTAAATAAGAACTTGAATAAAAACTTGTTAAGAACTTAAATAAGAACTTGAATAAGAACGTGATGCCGACTTGAATAAGAACCTAGAACGACTTAATGACGATTTTTTTCTATAAAGGATAAAACACAATTAATTGTTACATTCTTTTCCGGGGAGACAACTCCTCTTCACTTCTGAAGGGTTTGCTGCCTTTATGTAGTACTCTAGGTCAGACATGTCTGGCCACTGCTTACTCAACTGCATAATTGCCGAGTCGAAGCGTCGCACTGTTTGCTGGTTCGTGTCGAGTTACACATAACGGAGTAAGGGCGTCGTTTACTGCAGGCCGTCACGCGGCATTGTATAAATTTAGGCGGCTAAATTCCCCACCGGCGTCGTTTACTGCAGGCGTTAGCCGTCACGTGGCATTGTATAAATTTAGGCGGCTAAATTCCCCACCCCAAATAATCTTTTTCCAATTTTATGTATTAAAATCTGCATTTAAATCTAAAAGCATTTAAAACAAATATTTATTAAAAAGTAGTGGCTAAAAAGTAATGTAAGATACACTTTGTTATTTAGCTTTTGGTGTTGTTTTAACAAAATAAAAAACAACTTTACTCTAGGCAAGTAGACACCATGTAATTGTAAAGCGTTTGTTTGTGTACAGTATATATAAATCTTGAAGATAACAACATTAAGGATATGCCTGCGGTAGTTTTAAATACTTGGTTGTCATGGCATTGAAAAGTCTAAATTTGCCCCTGCCCTCAAGTGATCCTTCCCACTTTCGTATTGGGTCACTGGCGCGGCTATGAACGCCCGTAAACCCAAAATATGGTCACTGGCGCGGCTATGAACGCCCGTAAACCTAAAATGGTCGCCCTGGTGCGGCTATGGGAAGGACCACTAAAATGGGGGTGAGGGGATTGCCCAAATTAGAAAGCAGGCAAACAAGTATGAGAGGCATATCCTCAAAACTCTTCACATCTGGCCGTGTTATACGTGACCCTCTGGGTCTGACTTGGGGCCCTAGGGCGCCATAGGGTCTCAAGTAAGACCCAGAGGTGATCGGTAATGCGGCCAGATGTGAAGAGTTTTGCAAAAATTGATTTCACATTTGATGAATGTATGCGTGAAAATGATGTTATTGATCAAGAAAAACGAAGGATTAAGCAAAAACTTAAGTCTCAAAAGTTTTCTAAATTAGTGTTAAAAACAGATAATCCTACACATTATGTATGTTTGTAAAGTGTTTATCATATTTTTTTTATAAACGTAGAGAGAACAGTAAAATGCCGATTCTGGCTAACTTTGTCGGAGCAACAGCGGAGACAAAGTGAGCCAGAATCGGCATTTTACTGTTCTCTGCCCTACTGCACAGTTAACCGATTCCAATGCTGTGCAGGTCAACTCCGAAATCGTAAATCAATTTCAACGAACTATTACTATTTACGACTGAAATTGAGCACAATCCCTTTATGATTCACGCAGACACATCCGCACCTGACTCATATTATGATCCTCAACAAAAAGCAACCTCGTATTACCTTCTCATTGAACCCACGGAAATTAACATAGACTAACCACAAACAACATCTACATCACCGTCCATCAACGGTTATTATACCGAACTCACATTGTCTAGCCAAACTGTCACATGACAATCGAACTCAGGAACCACTATGTACACTACTTACAGAATATACCGAAAAGAGGTAACAACACAAACCGGCTGACAACAAATTTCAATCACGGAACCAAGACAACATCATACCAGACAACCAGTATACGCAACGAACACCATACAACTAATCCCAACATGAGACAACTACAGTACAACTCGCCATAATACAAGACAACACGACGAACTACAACACAACGAACCTAACAGATCACCAACCTGGACAGACAGACGTTCAACCACACCAGTTCTGCAACTGGCTGAAGTGGCTGCCAACAAGGACGACACCGACTCAGCACAGGCCAAGGGCACCCAACCCCGACGAGGACCTGGCACTAACTATGACTCGAAGTCACTCTTCAAAACTAACGGCGCTGCCGCCGCACCTACAAGGAGTTCGTCCACTCCGACGAACACCAGGGACCGAAGTGAAGCTACCCCAACGCATTCCGCCCTGGTCGGAATCAAGCGAACTCTACTCACCACACAAAACAACGATTGGTCAGAGCAGTGTATCCCTCCGCAGAGCTGACACACCTGACCAACGCACTAGTTGTTGCTCGTGCAACAACACGACAATTTACCACAACAACTCACAGACTTGACAACACAACAACAGCCGATATCCTGCCCCGCCTTCTCTGGTGTAGAACCAAAGTAACAAAAGGGTAATAATCGGGAACGAAACCAACCTCCCGCTTCCATTCCATTCCTTCAATAAGTGAAGACTGGAATGAAAGAATATTGTATGTCCTATTTCACCTGCCCCCCTACCTAGCCTAACCTTACTACCTAGCCCCGAGGAACTTAGCCTAACCCCAGCTAACTAAACCCCAGTCTTACCCCGCGCGCGCACGTGCACACACACACACCACACACATAAGCACACATACATGCACGCATACATGCACGCTCGCACGCATACGCGCACACGCTCTCTACCTTGAACCACCACTACTCTTAAACACGTGGACGTACTAGTTTAGTATCGCCGATCGGTGACACACCCCCCTGCCTAAGTTTTAACTACAGGTTAAAACCAACAACTTCTCACTCGATCGGCGTTTTGGCCACACCCTACCTATAAGAATCCAATTCCCCATCACTCATTCTGTCCTACTGTTACTTTTGATGCACACCAAAACTTCCATCACAACAGCATCAACTTTTAAATGCATCAACAATCACAGGTTACATTAATCAACCTGGTCTAACGCTGCCACATATGACCTTAATGCAGGCACTTACAGGCAGCCGTTACACTACGCACTACATATAAACTTCATAACTGACGCTGCTCTGGCTATGCACGACCGCTGTGCGACACGTGCTACAAACACCACACCCTCAGTAACACTTGCTACGTCATTCTCTTCCCATGACACATGCATAGCTTCAATAATGTCAACCCCTCATGACTCACGTAAATGGAACTTAAGGTTCTCTCTCTCTCTCTCTCTCTCTCTCTCTCTCTCTCTCTCTCTTTTTCTCTACGGCAAGCGACTCAAGAAGTCTGCCGCCACATTGTCCTTTCCAGACACTGCCTGCACCGTAAACTGAAATGGCTGCAGCTGCAGTGCCTACCTTGTGATCCTCCCACTAGTACTCTAGACCCTACAGCTATCTTCCTGGGTTTTGCCCTCAAATGAAAATGTCGCTTGTACCTGCAAGCTGCTGTTGCCAAGTTCTCCTTTGCCAACTCACACGTCTCAGCTACCTTGTTCCTTAAGTTAACGACGTACTCTGCCGCTGTGCGGAGCTCTTGCCTTTCTGGTTGCAACCACAGATCCCTCAGTATCTGCATGGGCCTGCGCATCAGTGGCATCCTTACAAGGGGAACTCTTGACACTCTTCCCTTGTCCACAGTACGCTGACACTGGAAGCATGACTGGCAGTACCGACGAATGTCAGCATGCATGCTTGGCCAATAGAAATGGCGACCAACTCGCTCCTTGGTTCGGGTGGTACCTAAGTGTCCAGACATGGGTACGTCGTGGCCTAGCTTCATCACCGTGGTCCGTAGTTCAGCTGGGACGCAGATCTGACTCGCTACGTCCTTGGGACCCTCAAACCGCCTAACCAGTACACCAGATTTCTGAGCGTACTCGACTCTTCCAAACTTGGTGTGGAAGCGCGTCCCCGCTTCACATGCACTCCGAGCCTTCCTCAATGTTTCATCCTGGTCCTGCATCTGAATTAACTGCTGGGTAGAGGTGTTCAGAATGCATTCCTCGACGGGCAGTGGTACGGGTTCTTGCTGCTCCCTGGCTCTCTGCGCGCGTGTCTGCACTGCCCCTACCAATGCCGGGTCTGCGTATACAGGCACACGTGTCCAACCGGGATCTCCTGCTCTCTTTGCGAAGTTTCCGATCAGGACTTCCTGCACAGGGCTATTCATGACCAAAACTTCCAACTTCCCTGCGATGAATGGTGACTTCAACTCTACTACCGCCACAGGTAACACAGACCTACATCTGGATTCAGCCAACACTACTGGGACTGTCTCTCCTGTGTACGCATCTGCCGGTACTAACCACTTGGCCACTACGGTGTGTCCGGCACCAGTGTCCCGTAATCCATTGGCCGGAGACCGTTAACTTCTACAATGCACGCAGGCTCGTACCGCTGCTCAGCGCATGGGCGACACAACGTAGGGACTACTCGAGCTTGGGGCTGGTCACAGCAATGAACAGCGCCAACAGAATGGGGCTCAGGGCATTTCCTAGCGATGTGGCCTGGCTTCTTACAGTTGAAACAGATGATGGTCGATCTAGGTCCTTCTGATCTCCTGTCCAGCTGCTGCAGTGTACCATCACTCTGTTGGGATCTCTGTGTGGGCTGGCTCCCTACTGTTTCGCGCCTATTACCCAGGTTGGGCTGGTTAACTGTTCGGTCTTGCCTCGCCTTCCTCCCCAATCTTTTGGCCTCTGCTAAAACAGTAGCTTCCGTTGCAAGTTGTTCAACAGTTTTCGGGCATGTCTTCCGGACCTCGATCGTGAACTCTGGGGACAGCAGCTGGTAAAACTGTTCTTGAAAAAGCAGATCCTTTACATCCTCTGCCGCACTCTCATCCTTGCCCACTGCCGCACACCAGAGGGAAAACCACCGCTTCATCCTTCCCAGCATCTGGCCGAAAGTCTCAGCAGCGTCCTTCTTGATGCTCCTGAACTTTTCTCGGTAGGCCTCAGCATCTAGCCTGAAGTGGCTTAACAGGGCGCTCTTTATCTGATCATAGTCGCCTAACTCATCCGCACTTAACCGCATCACCGCTTCTCTAGCCTTTCCTCTCAGCAGAGACATCAGACGTGTGGGCCATGAGGTCTTGCTCCACTTGCACATCTGGGCTACACGCTCAAATTGGGCGATGAACGCGTCCACGTCGTCGTTCTCTCCCAACGGCTCAAGGTGGACATGCTTCGTTTCCTCCACCTCAATCAAGCGTTTCCTATGCGCTGCTTCATCTAAGGCCTGTCTCTCTTGTATGATTAGCTCTCGCTCTCTTGCCTCTAACTCGGCTTCATCCCTTCGTCTCTTGAGATCTAACTCGGCTTGCCGTGCTTGAGCTTCTATTTCCCTTATTGCCCTTTCTTCCTCCATCTTCTTCCTCTGCAGTTCCAGTTCCATCTGTCTCGCTGCTTTCTCGTCTTCATCCTTCCGCTTTAACCTTTCCCTCTCCTCTTCGATCTTCTTCTGCTTCACCTCTAGTTCCCTCTGTCTATCAGCTTTCTCCTCTTCTATCTTCCTCTGCTGCATCTCTAGCTCCCTCTGTCTATCAGCTTTCTCCTCTTCTATCTTCCTCTGCTGCATCTCTAGCTCCCTCTGCCTAGCAGCTTTCTCCTCTTCTATCTTCCTCTGCTGCATCTCTAGCTCCCTATGCCTAGCAGCCTTCTTCTCTTCAATCTGTGTCCGCTGCATTTCTAGCTCCCTCTCATCCTTCATCTTCTGCCTCACTTTCTCCTCCATCCGGAGCTCCAATTCTGCTTCTCTCGCCGTCTTCTCACCCTCATTACGTACTGAGTCTGTGACGAACTTGGCGAGGTCTCCCCCAGCTAAACCCATCGCCGCTCCCAACTTGGCAAACTTTGCATAAGCCCCCGTCCCCTGTTCTTGATCCACCCCCGCATCCTGGTCACTAACCTTAGGTTTGGTATCCGCCGTAGGGGCCTGTGGATCCATGACACTATCGGGGTCGTACTGCGGATGGGCTCGGGTGTGTTTAGACATAGGGTACCCCTACCACCACAGAGCTAACAAGGGACAATATCCAATATGAGCGCAAGTAGATGTTCCTAACTACGCGCTTGCCCCCTAACCAACAAACTAAAGCAACTCAGCACAAGTATACAATGCACTCAATAAGCTCACGCAACAAGCATAACTCCACCACACTTGTGTACCTCCTACATATACTCACATGGGCTCCAACCCATACAATACCACCAACGCACTGTCTGGTCACTGACTGAACCACGTGACACCGTGTGTCCACCGTCCACTGTGCAGGCGCACCAGTTACCCAGTCACAGGCCTCACTGTCTCTGGTAGGCCGCACCTACACGATGACAGTGCACTTGCACCCCTCAAGTCCAGGTGCACTCACAGCATACCCTATGCCACAACACTGCGCACCCTCGTGCTTCCACACACAGTCACCTGGGCTTACTCTGCCCTTAATCCCCACAGGATATCCGAGCACACAGTGTGCACAGTCACGGGCCGGGTACCACTCTACCTACTCACTTGGGTATACCACATGTAAGGGACACAAAAGACACCTGGTACCCTCCGGCACCTCACCTACACTGTACGGTGTAATCACTCACACTTCCAACAACCATTCAATGTTTATTGACCATTCATACCTCACCCACCCGGTAGCGCCAACCCATTCACACCAACACAAGTGCCCCGCCCTATGCCACTGGAAAGCTGCCTGAAGTGAACAGGGACACTACGTACCACCTCCCAGGGTACTGGTACGCTCCCACCAACCACCCACTTACATTTCACACAACGTACACACCGGACACAACACCCCCCTTACCTCCCTCCTAGCTACCTATCACCTACCCAGAACCCCTTATGGTACCCGCATCTCCACCAAAGTGTCACGGTCGCTAAGCCGGACGGCCCTACCACCCTTACCCACGCCTATCACACACTAGGTCAGACAACACAGCACACTAACACAGTTTTACAATCACGCACGCTTCTTTATTTCACACCCACTCCATGGCGCCACCACTCACGCACATCCACAACTGCACAGAAGTATCCCAATTCCCGCTGACTCACCCTACTCTACTATAATGACCTGAAGACCCTAACCTAACCTAAAACACCAGTTACAGTATATCACTGTGACCTGGGGACACAGCGATAGCCCGCACACGTGGTGACTAACTACTAGGGACAAGGATTTACCAAAGGGACTCTAATCTCTTAACGACTGCTACCACCCACACCTCTCCCAGGACTCACCCTTCTCTTTTAACCCGGGACCACTACCAAACTGGTCGCTGCGTCCTTAAGGGAGGCAACAACAAGTACCCTACACTGTGCCGGCCACTACGTCCTAAAAGGAGGCAGTAGCTAACACCCTAACCCTACTGCCTAACGCTACACCCCTTCTACCACAAA
>JAMYXO010003217.1:0-20839 GCA_033310375.1 Conus canariensis | reverse complement strand
TGGCCCAGGTGCAAACCCGGGATTACGACCCTCCATCTCGGGCCAAACTTATAGCCCTGGGGCCTTAAAATTTTGCTGACCCCAAACCGGATGCGGTGGGCTTAGGATTTGATGTTTGTTAATGACCTCAAAAAAAGACATACAGTGGAGATAAAAGCCACCAAAGGGAAAAATACCCCCCATGACAAAAAGTATTCAAGTTGTGCCCTTACCCAACCCCCTTTGGTGAGTGCGGGAGCTGTTTTTGTTGGTGTGTGCGTGCATGTGTGTTTTTTGGGGTGTGTGTGTGTGTGTGTGTGTTTTGTGTGTGTGGGGTGCCTATGTGCTTTGCGTGCGTGTATGTGTGTGAATGTGCGTGCTTAAGGCGTGTGTTTGTGTGGGTGTGTGTGTGTGTGTGTGTGGGGTGCGTGTGTGTGTGGTGTGGTGTGCCCTTCTTTTAAAGGTCTATCCACTATTCGTGATATTAGACACCAAAAAAAAAAAAAAAAAAAAAGTGAATATTTTACGGAAGTAATTGCGAGCGTGCAAATAAGTGTGAATGTGTATATGTATGGGTGCGGTGCACGCGAATGTGTGTGTGTGTGTGTGTGTGTGTGTGAGAAACAAGAGATGCCACAGCAGATGCACGTTTTCTAAATGACGACGCTAGAGGTCCTGCTACAGTCCTCGGGAAACTTCGTATGAACAAGT
This sequence comes from Conus canariensis, assembly GCA_033310375.1. Lineage (NCBI taxonomy): Eukaryota > Metazoa > Mollusca > Gastropoda > Neogastropoda > Conidae > Conus > Conus canariensis. The sequence continues at coordinate 20,149 of JAMYXO010003217.1, read as the reverse complement.
GACACTGTGCACGGCTGACATAATGACATGCATGATGTCGCAACACAGAGTGTTGTACGTTGCTGCATTAAGCGTCCATATTTCCTTTTTCCATAAGAGGGACGAATATCTTCTAAACCATTCGTCCCTAGTGTGTGAAATTGTGCTAGAAATCATGCCTCCAAACATTGCCATCAGAAGCACACAAAGAAAGAAGAATCTTCATGTTGTGAAAGTAAGTTTTCTGTATCAGACATGTACAAGGCATAACTATGTTCTCCTTCAATTTGATACAAAACTCAGCAAATGTCGTTGGTGGACAAACGCGAAGAGTGTGTGGACAGGCTGCGAACCGGATTACGACCCTCCATCTCTGCAAACTTATAGACCTGCGCCTTACAATTTGCTGACACCAACCGGATGCGGTGGGCTTAGGATTATGATGTTTGTTAATGACCTCACAAAAGATCATACAGTGGAGATGAAAGCCACCAAAGGGAGAAATATCCCCATGACAGAAGTATTCAAGTTGTGCCCTTATCCCAACACTTTGGTGAGTGCGGGAGCTGTGTTTGTGTGCGTGTGTGCGTGCATGTGTGTGTGTGTGTGTGTGTGTGTGTGTGTGTGTGTGTGTGTGCGTGCCTATGTGCGTGCGTGCGTGTATGTGTGTGTATGTGCGTGCGTAAGTGCGTGTGTGTGTGTGTGTGTGTGTGTGTGTGTGTGTGTGTGTGCGTGTGTGTGTGTGTGTGTGTGTGTCCTTCATTTAACGTCTATCCACTATTCGTGATATTAGACACCAAAAAAAAAAGAAAAAAAAAAGTGAATATGTACGGAAGTAATTGCGAGCGTGCACATAATGTGTGTATGTGTATATGTATGGGTGCGCGTGCACGCGAATGTGTGTGTGTGTGTGTGGTGTGTGTGTGTGTGTGTGTGTGTGTGTGTGTGTGTGTGTGTGTGTGAGTGAGAGAGTTGTGGATGTGTAAGTGTGTAAATATCTTTACTCACGTCATAAGTGAAGATTAACATGAAACAAAATACTTGTAACCAACAACTAATCAATTGATGTCAAAACGGATGGCAGTATTAAGGAAAAAAAATAAACAAACAAACAAAAAAAATCCTTAGCCCCCCCCCCCCCCCCCCCATTTTATCCACCCCACCCCCTTCCTTTCTTATTCCCCGCAAATAAAGTTAATAAAAATATTATAAGTATTTTCCAATAGGGGTGCGTTCTAAGTGTACAAAGAATTCGTACGTTAAAGCTGGTGACTGAAAAATGGCCTGCACAGTATTTTGCTTCAATACTGGAATGATTTTTTTTCATATCATTACATGAAACAATATGAACTGGAGTAATTTTGTTTCCACATGCGCAAACTACGTTTTTTTTTTTTTTTTTACATATTTTGTTTTAAATGCATTAAGTTTCCACATGTGCATTAATGAGAGTAATTTTCTATTAAGATTAAAATTCTCTTTGATTCTTTTAATATCAAACTGGTCTTTATAGACGTGATCTACCATACTATATTCGAAAGCTTTCCAGATATGCGACTTAACTAAGTTACACTGTTCATGTACTGATAAGGGGAAATCTAACAGTTCTGAATCAAAACTATTTTTGGCTCCACGTTTAGCTGCCCTGTCTACTTTTTCATTATAATGAAAAGAACAATGTGAAGGAATCCAACAAAAAGCTACATGGGTTCCTCTTGCAATTAACATGTGTATCATACAACTTATCTCTATGATCATTTCTCTACTCTTAAGTCTGGTATTAAGAATGCACAACCTGTTTGCTTATCAATGCACAAACCGTCTGTGTATATTTTCAAATAATTTGAATAGTTCTGTTCAACATGGCATTTGATATAGCTTGCTAACATGTTTATGTTTTCATTTTTTTTTTCATATTGGTATGTTCAATATCAAAATGTGCTTTATTAACCTCCCATGGTGGTATAGGAGAAAAGGATAGAGCATCGTTATCGATTGAGACTCCAGAATCAGTAATACTTTTTGACGTGTACGTTGCCAGTGTTTTTTTGATAAGCTATAGATTTTGCTCTTTTAGGAAAATTAATATCTGACCTCATTTTTATTTCAGATCTAATGTGCGTTTTATTAGTTGTACTCTTGATAACAAATTTACAACATGCTAACTTTCTGTATTCATCTAAGGGAAGCATCTGCGCTTCATAATACGTACGAGAAGATGGTGCATGCACCGGAAGGCCAAGTGCTAATTTCAATGCCTTGCATTCAATACTTTCAAGCTTTTTCGATAGGTATTTGGGAGCGCTAAAGATTACTTCTTGGGCATATGTTATTTTCGACCTCATTAAAGATTTACATAGAGTTATCAATGTAGATGGATTCTGTCCCCATTTTTCTTTAGAAATAATTTTAAGGAAATTTAATATTTTCCTCGCCTTTGTTAATAAGTATTCAATTCGAGCGTCCCATGATAGTTCAGGTGTGAAATGGACTCCTAGGAATTTAACTTCTGTCACGTATTTAAGAGGTGTTTCGCCCAATGTAAAAACAGGCAGTTTTTTTCCGGATTATTACCACTATTGAAAGGAATTATGTTTGTTTTTTCAATAGATAAGTTTAATCCATTTAACTTCATGTATTCCGCCATCCTATTTAGTTCGTCTTGATAGATCTTTCTGATGAAATTTATATCACGTTGTGGAGTTTTCTTTTTAAGAGTTACTTCCATCCACATGCAAATGTCGTCTGCATACTGAACGAGAACTACCTTTTTAGATAACTTATTTGGCAAATCATATAATAGCAATGAGAAAAGAAGCGGAGCTAACACTGACCCTTGGGGGATTCCCATTGACAAAGTTCTACTGGTGGAATATGTTTTTCCTACTCTTGTTTGTATTACCCTATCTTTCAGAAAGCATTTAAACATAATTGTATACATTTCCTGATAATCCAATATTTTAAAGTTTGTTTAATAGCTGGGAATGCCACACTTGATCGTAAGCCTTGGTTATGTCAAAAATGTAGCCAGGACACATTTACCTCTTGCAAATTGTTTCTGTATATTTGTTGATAATTTCACTAATATTTCTGTAGTAGATCTCCCTTTACGAAAGCCAGCTTGATTAATAGGAATGATGTCATTTTTTCACAGTAATGTGCTAGTCTATTCAAAACAATTCTTTCTGATAGTTTACAGACGTGTGATGTTAATGCTATAGGTCTGTAATTTTTAGAATCACTAGAAGACTTTCCTTGTTTATGAACTGGGACAACAATTGTCTGTTTCCATATGTTGGGCATATCGCTACTATTCCAGCAAGTACTTAGCAAAGCATAAAGAAAAACTACAAGATTTTCAGGTAAATTCTTTAGCATCTGATTAGATATTGCGCGCGCGCGCGCGCGCGCGCGCGCGTGTGTGTGTGTGTGTGTGTGTGTGTGTGCGTGCGTGCGTGCGTGCGTGTGTGCGTGCGTCGTGCGTGCGTGCGTGCATGCGTGCGTGCGTGCGTGCGTGCGTGCGTGCGTGCGTGCGTGCGTGCGTGTGTGTGTGTGTGTGTGTGTGTGTGTGTGTTTGTGTGCTTCTCGGAGCATTTTAACAAATCGATATAAGAAAATCTCTGGACACATTGCACAATCCGTGCGTGTGTCAGTTAGTAATCAAACAGTGCTTCAAATCTAACGCATGCGAAGTAAAACCGAAGGCATGTGAATCGACCAATGATGATAATAAGAATAATGTAGTAAAGTAAACTGTTTGTAACATTACATCCCGTATGAGAAATAAGGAACATCTTTTTTTTAAGCAGACAAATACACAAACAAAGATGTTTTGGTTCATATGAACAAACAAGTACACAAACAAACAAACAGACAACGTGACAACACTTTTCAAAATCCGGTAAAATCCTCAGACATTTAGCCGCAACAAACGGCTTATACATTTATAACCAACCTTGTCACTGCCAATTATGAACTCAATGTTCATATCAAAGCTGCACAAATATATGCCTCGCCCATCACTCTGTCATTGATAATTTTAGCTGAGTTCAGATACGTGAGTGGGTAATTATCTGCCTGCTACACAGTTGTCGTAACTTGAAAGTATAATGTGAACTTTCTGTATCTCCATACAAATTCCAAACACCCCTTTTCAATTACTGAATAACTCAGCTGTACAAAACACAGTTTCGTGTTGGCGTAGCTGATGGGGAATACTTTTTCCATCGTGTTCTTTAGAACTGGTCCAATGCTAAAGTCAGACCAGGCCGTATTCAGGACATAGGTCTTGGAAAGTTTGGGAAGATGCAGCGTCGGGTTGATGGTGATGAGATTGTTGATGGTCTGGAATGCCTCTTTTTCCACTTTGGTAGGTGTCCTTTTCTTCAGAAGATCAGTGAGAGATGCAGATATTGCAGAAATGTTGAACTGTCTCTCCTCAGCCCATGAAAACTGGACTGCCTCATTTGTATCAGTACGTACTGCTTCCTTGAACCCCTTCACGTTGTCTTCCTGAAGCATGTTCTGGCTATCCTGGAATTCATGACCGACAGAATCCAAAATCCACACTGTCCATGCCCAAAACATGTACGCTTGGCATCACTGTCAAACTGGCTCTAATCAGACGCCTGCGTAACTCACAAAGAGTTTCCAGTATGTTCTTCCTAGGTGCGTGTAAGAACTAGAATGTATACCACGTTGTTTATGTTCTTCAGCACTGGTCTCATACCCCATTCCATTGTAGCTCCAGTAGATCCCAAACAGCATCTTCAGGAATCTATAGGTTCCGTCTGGAGTCATGGAAACTGCCTTAGGAATATCTTCTTTGGGGATAGGTACGTGTCAGTACCCTTTGAAGAGGTCGCGTTTCGAGTATTTTTCCCCAAGTTTGTCTGTTTCTTTATTTTCATTGGTTTTATGTTTTGCTATTTGTTTGTTTTCTTTTTCCAGTAGAAGTTCTCCAGCGTTTAGCGCATGTTCTGTGTCGATGATTGTTACCTTGTTTTACTTCTTGAAGTCCACACATATGTAGATTTTGTTGTTTCTCTTCATCGCATATACAAAGGAAGCCTATAGTGAGTCGTTTCCTTTCAGAACTTTCAACACATCATTGATGTTCCCTTTCGTAAACTCACTGGCCGCATGAGAAATTGGAGAAAGTTTCAACTTGACCGGGACAGATGAGCTGACTTTTACCTGGTACTCAACCAGTACTATAGTCCCAAGACGGTCAAGAAACGACTGTACAATAGCCACGATGTCTACCTTCTGCCGATCAGAAAGTATTGTATTCATTCTGACGTCTTTCATGGTTTTGTCTGAGCGGTTTTCGTCAAATGCTAAGCGTTCATAATCGTTCACAGTCTCCGTAGATCATAGGGGGCTTTCCTCTCAATGTATACCTCTCCAGACTTACGTGGGACGCCTTTAGGTTGTCTTTCACTGTTATCTTGTAGTCATTCATCCCCGGAAAAAACACATTTATGATTATCACAATAGTAATCTTTTGTGCTGAAAATAAGGCTTTTTTTGGTTTGTTTGTTTAAATGTGGCGCTGTTGTCAAGCCATTAAGAGACTATGCAGAATCATTCGCACTTTAGATGTGAGAAAGTCCTGTGATGAGTGTTGTCGTCATGTTATTGAGTTGAACATGATCTGTTTTTAACCAGGATACGTACAGACAGAGGCCTACAGTCCTGACACTAACAGGAACCTTTTGTTGGCAGACAGCGTGTCCTTAGCAATCCTCGACAATCAGTCCGTTTTACTGAGCTTCCGTCACATGAACATTGACTGTTATGAAAATACAATGTCTCTAGCTGTGGTTATAGGAAAGGAGAAAAAAGAACTCTGCAATCGTTGCTCCACATTACCTCCCTTGTCAGAGGTATTCAGTGATGTGCAGAAAGTAATTGTGGAAAATCGGGTAACAGGAAAGGTTAAAACCCCTACTTGTTCTTTGTTTGGCACGGGCTTTCGGATGATTTACAGTCTCCTGAAGGTGAGGACCTCTCTCTCTCTCTCTCTCTCTCTCTCTCTCTCTCTCTCTCTCTCTCTCTCGCTCTCTCTCTCTCTCTCTCTCTCTCTCTCGGCCTTTTTGGGAGTCAGTTGGATTGTGATGTATCCCCCCCATTGCGTCAAGGAAATGAAATTCCACTCCAAAATACGTTCAACAAAATAACGCAAAACTACTGAACTGAGTCCAGTGCAACGCAACGGAATGGCGGATGACGTCCCGAGTTAGACTGCCGGGAATCTCTCTCTCGGAATGAAGCAAATAGAAATCTTAACACCTGGCTGCCAGTATCAAGATGCATGTATTCATATATCACTTCTTGCATCTTCAAAATCACTGAGAGAGAAGCCTCTTTTGTGAATGTCACACCCAATTCGTCAGTTTCCACATTATGTTTGCATTGACCTATTTCTGCACAACAGAGCTTCCGCTTCTAGAAGGGATCAGTAGAGTCTTGCAGTAACATATGTCGATGGCAAATAACTTGAAATGAAAGACAAAAGGTGTGGTGGTGTCCATTGTAAAGAAGTATTAAGAGGTATCCAAGGGGAATACGAACTCATACAAATAGCAACACGGCATGTCTGGTGAAAGCAGGAGGATATGAAATGACGGAATGGAATAACATTAGAATATTTCTTTACAGGCCTACAATCTAAACACACCCAGATAATTTGGTTTTGAAATGTCAGAATGATCTAATGTATGTGTGTGCAAGATGTGTGTGTGTGTGTGTGTGTGTGTGTGTGTGTGTGTGTGTGTGTGTGTGTGTGTGTGTGTGTGTGTTGAACGATTTAGTAGTGGGTGAAAACAAGTGCAGGAGAGAGAGAGAGAGAGAGAGAGAGAGAGAGAGAGAGAGAGAGAGAGAGATACGGATACGGATACGGAAAGTTTAATCATGTTTAGGCCATTGCCCCTCATGAAGGGGTGTATATACAAACAATTGTCCAATCTGGCGTTTAGAATCAATGACATCATTCGTAATACACTTTGCAATAATTTCAAGAGATGAGAATAGAACGCAATTTGAAAGCCTTGTAAAGATAGATTGACAAATTTCTGATCGTTTTTTCATGTACACATGCCATAAGCAACGCTAATTTGAACTGATTTGGAACCTTATAATATTTCAACGCTATGTATTGTGCTCTTAAGTCGCTTAAAATAGGACAACATAGAACAAAATGTACCTCATCTTCTTTCTCTCTTTGACAAAGTGGACATAGTAAGTCACCTTCACTGTGTTGTCTATGACGATTACGATGTACTTCGATTTCAGAAATACCAAGCCTAAATCTTATCAATACATGCCTCAAATATCTGTCCAAATTGAGTAATAAATATGTTTTAGCATCCGGAATAGTGCAGAAGGTTCTGTAAACGTTAAACCTGTCACTGTTATTGATATGGTAATTCCAATCCTGCCATCTGCACAAAATTAACCTTTCCCTAAACGTTTCCAGAAACTCGCTTATCCCTTCTACCCCTTGATTGAGCCATACATACCCGAATCCAAACATATACAATTTACAGCGAACATTTGAAGCCCAGTTTTTCTTGTCACGCAAATCTAAATCGAAAAGCATTCTATAGGCCTTACGCGGTAGTCTACATTCGTCCATCCTCGTCAGCTTTAGCCAATACCTGACACACTTTACAGCTGAATTTATGTAAATAGGATATCGATTTGTTTCTCCATACGCCATGTCATTAGGTGTTCTCATTTCTACTCCCAAGAATCTCTTAATAGCAAATAAATGTACCTTTTCGCAATGGAGTGCTGCATTGTCAAGGCCCCATAACTCTGCACCATACTGAACAACAGATTGAACTTGTGAGTCAAATAACTTAAAAAAGGAAGAAGGAGAAGAACACTTTAGCTTAAATAACTTTTGTAAAATACACAATAACGCGTTTTTTGCTCTGCTACTGAGATCACGACATGCAACAACAAAACTTAACCTTGTTGAAAAATAAATTCCTAGGTATTTGTAGACATTCACAACAGGCATAACAATCCCGTTGTAGGTCCACCTTTCTCTAGCAGCTAAATACCCCCCTTTTCTGAATACCACTATATTGCTTTTATTCATATTGACCTTCAGCTGCAAAGCAGCAGCTGCACGTTGAAGACTGTTAATCTGCGTTTGTAATCCAGTGGCAGTCTCTGAGAGTAAGGCCACATCATCTGCCAGTAGTAATATGAATAATTCAAAGTAGTCAGACCTAAACATTGCACCATGCCTCCCTCTTCTCATCACCTCTAATGCTAGTTCATTAATGAATAAAGAAAACAGGACAGGACTGCAGGCGTCTCCTTGTTTCACTCCACGGGTGCAGTTGATATAATCAGTCACGTTACTTCCGCATTTAATTCTGGCTTTGACATTGTCATACATACTACGAATACACCTAAATATCTTGCCTTTGATGCCATTTTTCAATATTATGGGCCATAATAAGTTCCTTTCAACAGAGTCAAAAGCCTTTTCAAAATCAATGAAGGCTACATATAATTTACGATTGAAACAAAACTGTTTTTGAACGAGTGCCAATAATGTAAACATGTGATCAACTGTGGAGTAACCTTTCTTAAATCCTGCTTGATGTTCACCAGTCAGATTATATTCTTTTATCCATTCCTGCAGTCTGCTATTAATAATTGTGCTGTAAATTTTACTGCTCGTATCACACAGTGAAATTCCTCTATAATTGTTTGGATCGTTAACGTTACCCTTCTTAAACAGGGGCTGCACAATAGAGTTGGTCCAATTGTCTGGGAAAACGCCTTTATCAAACAACGTATTAAAAAGCTTTACAAAAAAGTCAACAACTCGGTCCCCACCATACTTCAACAACTCACCAATAATTTCATCCGGTCCGGCAGCTTTTCCATTTTTTAACCTATTTACAGCTAGTAGAACTTCTTCATTTGTTATTGGACGGTTTATAAAACTAATTTCCTCCTCATCGATATCATTGCAATTTCCATATGAATTAGTAACATCTGTTGTTACTTCTAGTTCAAGCAAATCTTTAAAATGTTTGAACCAGTCATCGACTGTTAGACTATTTTGAACACGTTTTCTTTTAAAGGATATTTTACGCACAGTTTCCCAAAATTCTCTCTGATTGTTCACTGATGAAATAAGTCTGTCTAACAACATATCGTTATACTGTTTTTCTTTTCTCTTTATCAGATGTTTGTATTCTCTTCTTGCTATGCAGTAGGCATCACTGTCTTCTTTTCTTCTCGTTTTTCTAAGAATAGAGAGCAGCCCTTTTGCCTTAACTTTGCTTAACCTACATTCTTTATCATACCAATCACTGTTTTTGTCATACTTTGTTAGATTAATTCTCTTTTTCATACAACTTGCTTGCCTTTTAATCCAGTCATTAAACAGATGCAAAGCACCATTGAAATCATGATCAATTAAGTTTGTGGCACGATCAAGTACCAACAGTGTTTCATCTGTTGTCATTTTATGAGTATAGACTGACCCTAAATCGTTGTTCCACACAAACTTTTCAATGACCTGGTCTATTTCTGTGGGATTTACTTGCGATCTGGTTTTCCTTTCAGAAAATCTAAAATTTAATTCGATAGGCAAATGATCTGAATCTATTCTCTCTGAGATCACCATTTCACATGAAGACGCAAAACCGAAAAACAATTCCTTAGACAGAAGAAAGTAATCATTAACGCTACAACCTGCTTCTGATATGAATGTATAGTTGCCGTCAGCATCCCCATTACATGTGCCATTTAGAATCCACAATCCAAAGGTTGTGCACATATTTAACAAATATCTTCCATAATTATTTATACCATTGTCTGCAGACTTCCTCATGCCTTTAGCAGAAAAAGAACAATCATAAACAAGGTGATCATAAACATCATTTTCATCAAAGATATCTGGACAAATGTCAGAAGTCCTACTATTCAAATCGCCTGACAGAATTACATGCACATCCTCAAACTCAAGTAGAGAATCAAAAAGACATTGTTCAAGCTCACTAATACCATTTTCAACATCAAAATAAGTGTAATATGGCGAACCTTCAGGTGGAATATAAGTACATACATATAACACATCTTCCATAAAGCCAAAAACACTCTTATCAACCAAAAATAAAAGAATATTTGGGGAGTCTGTCTTGATTTCATGGACATAGGGTGCAAGTTCAGTTTTAATGAGACATATAACTCCACCAGAATGTCTTCCTTGTTTTGAAAACTTAACTGCTGGTTTACAGAAAACAGTATAGCCCGGAAATACTAAGTTTTGGAAATCCTCTACGAAGGTTTCGACAAGACATATGAAATCAAATTTCAACAAAAAGGGAGTAAAGTCTATATCACTGAATTTAGATAAGAGTCCATTTACATTCCAGTGCAAAAAAGAGAAGGAAACATCACAATCTTTATCATTTTCACAACCATCCAAATGTAACACACTTTCATTCTCACTGACATCTTTCCTTTCACCCCTCAGTGTGTTCCCCTCCAATCGTTCACCAGACACATCATTATCACCCCTGCCCTCTCTTTCCGAGTTAACGTTTTCCTTTTGAGATGCCCCCCTCTTGCAACTTCCACTGTCAGTTTGTGTGTCACGTAATACTGATCGGTAAATGTCTTCAACTCTGTTTACACCACAAATATCCATGTTATCAGTTTTAGAACATAAGAAGGTCGCTTCGCTTGCATTAACACAATCAGTCATATTCATATTAACAAGAACATTTTGATCAATACAATTCAACATAAATTCTTCCTCCACATTTACATGTGACCCCCACCCCACCTTTGCGCGCTCAGTATTTACGACGTCAACGTCAACCGGTTCACAACACAGTTTCCGCACGCCACTGCCATCGCACCCGGCCTTTTGGCGTTCTGCACAGCTAGCACGTGCAGATCTGTAGGATGACACCGGTGTCGAGCTGGGCTGGCCTCCCCCCTATCTTGACTCTGTAAGAGCTCCCCCCTCTCCCAGATAGTACTTTTTCCCCTCAATAAGGAGGTGATCGAAGACCATAATCGCTCGCTTGCCCTCCTCTCTGGCCTTCTTTAGATGCGGGGACAGTTGTTTTCTTACGTCTCTTACACGTAGAGAGAAGTCCTCGCCAACGAACACCTCACTTCCCTTCAGATTACGTTTGGCCTTTAGAATTTTCTCTTTGTCTCTGAAGAAAGTGCAGCAGGCGATGACGGGCGAGTTGGATTTGCCGTTCAAGCGATGAACCCGGTCGAACTGAACATCTCCAGTCAGTTGTAATTTGTCCACTAGCAGGTCGCCGACGATGCCTTCACATTCAGCCGGCGTCTCGTTCGGCTTACGAGGAAGACCGTAGAAAATTAAGTTGTTTCGCTTGGAGCGTCCTTCTAAATCATCGGCTTTACGTTCTGTGTCCAGCATCCTCTTTTTCAAAGCTTCGTTTTCTCGACGAAGATCAGCCACTTCTTCTTTCAGGGACAGAATCTCTTCTTGTAACCCAGCAAAACCGTCACGAATGTCCTTAATGTCATCTTTAATATTGTCCACTTTGCTGTTCAGATCCTGCAGCATAGACACGACATCCATGAGGGTGGGTGACTCAGTAGGCTTGGAGGTTGTTGGCTTGCTGGCCGAGGAATTTGCTGCTTTCTCAGTACTGGCTCTCCTGTCAGAGCTCAGGCAGGTCTGGCGGTAGCTGTCCTTACGTGGCCCAGGATTTTGTTCCACGTCGCCACACTGGAGCAATAAACTACCCCAGAATAAAAGCGTGAGGAGGCAGCCTGCCGTTACACCGTCTACCGCCGTTTTCAGTGTCAATGTCTTCACGCGCATGGCGACGCTAATTTCCACTCTCTTCGCCATAAATGAGAGAAATACTGACAGAAAGCACCCACATCTTGCCCTAAACTGGAGTTGTGATGAAGGCATGATGCTTCATAAAGGTACTTGCCACACACACAGTCGAAACACTTTCCAGATCAGGTGCAATTAACAAGCAAACACAGAGCTAATTAATATACGTGTCGCACTCCTGAATGCTGCTCACACCCCCCCGAGAGAGAGAGAGAGAGAGAGAGAGAGAGAGAGAGAGAGAGAGAGATTCAGATGCAGATTCAGAGGTTTTATTGATTTTTAGGCCATTGGTCCTAATCCAAGGGAGTATTTGAACAATCTTTTCACACAAAGTGTACTATAACAATTATAAAGTCAGAATGATATTTTACGAGATAGCGATCTCATTCGACTGAAATGCTTTGTATAAGAAAATTGATAGATTTTTAATGGTTCTTTCACATTTTACCCGCCAAAAGTAAATTAAGTCGGACCAGGCTTTGAAATCTGTAAAACTTTGCAGGACTGTATTTGTTATCTTTGGCTACTTAGTGCTGGACAACATAAAACAAAATGAACCTCATCTTCTTTACTGTTTCTACACAGTGGGCAAAATAAATCATTATCATTGTGTGATCGATATTGGTAGTAATGCTGAGCAATATCTGTTACACCGAGTCTAACCACATTCATCACAATTTTCAGAGAGAGAGAGAGAGAGATGCAGCTGCAGCTGCAGATATTTATGTCAAAAGGCCACACAGAGAGAGAGAGAGAGAGAGAGAGAGAGAGAGAGAGATTCGGATTCGGATTCGGATAGTTTAATCATGCATAGGCCATTGCCCCTCATGATGGGGTACACTTTCCAGTTGAAAAAACTTTACAAACTTTGCATCTTTCTTAGAAACTATACACACAGTCATATATGCACACATATTTCAAGATATTAAGACATAGCTACAGATCGTATTTTAAACGCTTTGTACAAGAATATTGATACATTTCTGACAATGTTTTCATTTTTAGACGCCAACAGTAAAGTCAATCGAAACTGGCTGGGATGCTTATAAAATTTTAAAGGTATATATTGTTTTCGTAAATCATTTAATGTTGGACAGCACAAAAGAAAATGAATTTCATCTTCCTTGGTAATTCTACACTATGGACAAATCAAATCTGTTTCTGTATGTGATCTATAACGATAGTAGTGACACGCAATTTCAGACACACCAAACCTAAATCTTGTCAATATAAATTTCAAGTGCCTATCTAATTTGAACTTCAAGTAGGTTTTATCATCATTTACAGTACAAAACGTTCTATATGTTTGAAACCGTTCACTGTTATTTACATGGAAGTCCCATTCTTGCCACCTACACAATATCAATCTGTCTTTAAAATGATTCAAAAAGAGACTTATTTCTTCAACTCCTTGGTTCACCCATACGTAGCCAAAACCATACGCATATAATTTGCATCGAATATTTGAAACCCAATTTCTTTTATTCCTTACATCTAAATCAAATAACATTCTATAGGCTTTCCGCGGTAATCTGCACTCTTCTAATCGTGTTAATTTTAACCAGTATCTAATACACTGCACTACTGAATTCATATAGATAGGATACCTGTTCGTCTCCCCATAGATAAGATCATTTGGTGTTCTCATTTCAACTCCTAAGAACTTTTTAAGTGCGAACATATGTAATTTTTCAGGATAAAGAGCTGCATTTTCAAGACCCCATATCTCGGCACCATATTGAACAATCGGTTGAATTTGAGCATCAAATAACTTTAAATAAAGATCAAGAGAATTATTCTTCAATTTGTACAAATTTTGCAATACACACAATAAGGCCCTCTTGGCTCTGCTTACAAGATCCTGGCATGCTGCAGTAAAACTCAGCCTCGTGGAAAAATAGATTCCTAAATATTTATATATATTTACCACGGGCATTAAGACCCCATTATAATTCCATCTTTCTCTGGCTGCCAAATATCCTCCTTTTCTAAACACCACTATATTGCTTTTGTTCATATTTACATTCAAATGAAGTTCTGATGCTGAGCGATGAAGACTATTTAACTGCGTTTGTAAGCCAACAACTGTTTCAGACAATAAAACTACATCATCTGCCAATAACAAAATGAATAATTCAAAATAATCATATGTAAACCTTGCACCATGTCTCCCACACCTGATTACTTCTAATGCCAGTTCATTGATGAATAATGAAAATAATACCGGACTAGTAACATCACCTTGTTTCACGCCCCGTTTACAGCTAATATAGTCTGTTAACTGATCCCCAGATCGGATTCTACTTTTGACATTTATGTACATACTATTAATACACCGAAAAGGTTTCCCTTTTATTCCATATTTTAAAAGAATAGGCCATAGTAAATGTCTTTCAATAGAGTCGAAAGCTTTCTCAAAATCAACAAAAGCTACATAGAGTTTACGATTCATACAAAATTGTTTTTGTATTAAGGCTACCAGCGTGAACATATGATCGATGGTGGAATAGCCTTTTTTGAAACCTGCCTGATGTTCACCTGTAAGGTTTTGCTGTTCTATCCATTCCTGTAATCGGTTGTTTATTATAGTGCTGTAAATCTTGCTGCTTGTATCACATAAAGATATACCTCTATAGTTGTTTGGATCGTTTGGCTTTCCTTTTTTAAATAGAGGAACAACAATGGATTTTGTCCAGTTATCCGGAAATAAACCTTTATCAAATAAAGTATTACACAACTTGACGAAAAAATCAACTACTGGCTCTCCCACATTTTTTATCATTTCCCCGATAATCTCGTCGGGTCCAGCAGCTTTGCCATTCTTTAATTTTCTTATGGCGAAAAGAACTTCTTCCCTAGATATAGGGCGATTCATGTAAGCATTTTCCTCTTGTTCGTCATCTATTCTATTTCCAACTGTATAATTTTCTTCTGTTACCATATCTCTTTCAAGCAGACCTTTAAAGTGCTCAAACCAATCATCTATTGTAACATTATTAGCTTGCTTTCTTCTAACAGAGATTCTACGTATATTTTCCCAAAATTCTCTTTGATTATTAATGGACCCAGTTAATTTATCCAGTAATAAATCATTATGCACTTTTTCTTTTCGCTGTAGAAGATTCTTATATTCTCTTCTTGCTACACAGTAAACGTCACTGTCGGCTGGATCTTTCGTTGTGCGAAAAACTCGTAATAAACGTTTTGCTTTTGCCTTACTTGATTTACATTCTTTATCATACCAGTCACTGTTTTTACTTGAATTGTCAAAATAAATTCGTTTCTTCATACAAGCTCCATAAGTTTTGACAGTTTGAATAAAAGCATTCAAAGCTTCATTGTGGTCATGGTCAATCAAATTAAACGCATAATTAAGTAAACTTACCACTTCAGAAGAATGCATTATATCTATATAAGATTGTGATACATCGCAATTCCACACGAACTTTTCAATATACTTATTCACATTTTCAGCTCTAGCAGAAGGTTTAGTATTGTTAACCACATTCAAATAAAATTCAAGTGGTAAGTGATCAGATTCTAGTCTCTCTGAAACTACTAATTTACAAGATGAGGAAACAACGAAGAACAATTCCTTAGACAGCAAGAAATAATCATTGACACTATTTCCAGTTTGAGACACAAACGTGTAGTGTCCATCAAGGTCTCCATTACATACACCATTAAGAATATAAAAACCAAGAGCAGCGCACATATTCAACAAACTTTTCCCATAGTGATTCAGTACCTGGTCAGCCGATTTTCTATCAGAATATACAGAGCGACTTTCGATATTAGTACCAAATTCATCATCATGTAAAATATCGGGAGAAAAATTTGCAGTTCTACTGTTTAAGTCACCAGAGAGGATCACATGCACGTTAACATGTTCAAGCATACAGTCAACAATACATTCTTCAAGTGAACTAATGCCATTATCAATATCTAAGTAAGTATACAAAGGCGAGCCTTCAGGTGGTACATAAGAACACACATACAAAACATTGTCTGTTAAACCAAGTAAACTCTTTTCAATCAGAAACAAAAGCACATTGGGATTATCAACTTTGATTTCATGAATGAAAGGCATCATCTCATGAGAGAGAGAGAGAGAGAGAGAGAGAGAGAGAGAGAGAGAGAGAGAGAGAGAGAGAGAGAAACAGACAGACAGAGACAGAGACAGAGAGAGAGACAGAGACAGAGAAGTAAGGTTGGATAATGCTGCTTATAGCCAGCCGACTATAAACGGCCATATCAGGGCTGTCACCGCGTTCACACAACCCTTCAGAATACACCTTCGAAAACAACACCAGAAATTTTGTTAAAAAACTTTCTTCTGTAAAATCTTAAATCAGATAAAACAAACAAAAAAATGATATATTTCAAAACTTCAAAGATCATATTAGGTGCGACATCTCTGACAAGGTTTTCATGCAATCTGCTGTCAAATACTAAGTCCCAACACTCTCAGAGAACTCAGAACTCAGATGGTTTACTTCATATAAAGGCCATTGGCCCTTATGAGGGGGGTATGGAGAACATAACAACATCAATATGAGAATTATACAGAACACAAGAAAAACTGGTTGGACTACTCCGTCACGAAGTTATGACTAATCTAAGCTGAAATGCCTTGAATAAGTAAATTGAGAAATTTCTTACTATGCTTTCATTCTGAGATGCCATTAGCAGGCTTAACCGAGACTGGCAGGGATCCTTGGAAAACTTTGTTGGTACATATTGCGCTCTTAGACTGGATAATTTACAACAACATAAAACAAAATGAAGTTCGTCCTCTTTTCCATTTTTGCATAATGGACAAGTCAAATCTATCCCAGTATATTTACTGTAACGATACCGGTGTTCTGCTATGTCTGAAATTCCCAGTCTAAATTTGGTCATTGCCAACTTCAAGTGTTTTGCTAAATCCATTCGTAGATAACGTTTGACATCGTGTACCGAACAAAATGTCCGATACATGGTAAATCTATCACTATTTTTGACATGAAAGTCCCATTCCTGCCACCTGCATGCAATCAATCTGTCTTTAAATTCACACAGAAATGATTTATCATTTTGCACTCCTTGGTTTATCCAAAAATAGCCATATCCAAATTGATATAATTTGCAACGGACATTTGAAGCCCAGTTTCTTTTGTCTCTTGCATCTAGGTCGTATAACATCAAATAGGCTTTCCGAGGTAATCTGTGATCATTCATTTTTGTTAATTCCAACCAGTATCGGATACAGTTTAACACAGAATTCAAAGAGATAGGATATCTGTTGGTGTCCCCATAGACAAAGTCATTGGGTGTTCGCATTTCAACTCCTAAAAATTTATTTAATGCAAAGAGGTGCACTTTTTCACAATGGCAGGCTGCATCATCTAGTCCCCAAAGTTCTGCGCCGTATAGAGCAATGGGTTGAACCTGTGAATCAAATAACTTCAACAATAAATCTAAACTAGTATTCTTCAAAATATACAGTTTTCTCATAATGCAGAGCAGAGCTTTCTTTGCTTTACTTACAAGGTCATTGCAAGCTAATGTGAAACTGAGTTTTGTTGAAAACGGTATACCTAAGTATTTATAAGCATTTACGACAGGCATAACAGCATTATTATATGTCCAATTTTCTCTTGCTGCTAAGTAGCCACCT
Source organism: Conus canariensis (assembly GCA_033310375.1). Classification (NCBI taxonomy): domain Eukaryota; kingdom Metazoa; phylum Mollusca; class Gastropoda; order Neogastropoda; family Conidae; genus Conus; species Conus canariensis. Next base: position 2,639 of record JAMYXO010003217.1, on the reverse strand, counting down.
TTTCTAAACACAATTATATTGCTTTTGCTTAAATTCACTTTCACATCAAGAGAAAAAGCTGCGCGTTGCAGACTGTTTAACTGTGTCTGCAAACCAATAACTGTTTCTGATAATAGTACAACATCATCTGCTAATAACAAAATAAAGAGCTCAAAACAATCAGTTGTAAACATTGCACCATGCCTACCATTTTGAATTATTTCTATTGCAAGTTCATTAATAAACAAAGAAAACAAAACAGGACTGCACACGTCACCTTGCTTAACACCATAGGTGCACATAATGAAATCAGTTAGTTTATGTCCACACTGTATCTTAACTTTAACATTATTATACATACTTTTGATGCAATTGTATAAATTACCATTTATACCATTTTTAACTAAAATTGACCAAAGAATTTTCCTATTAATGGAATCAAAAGCCTTCTCAAAATCTATGAATGCAACATATAATTTTCTGTTGAAAGAGAACTGTATGATAGCTAACAAAGTAAACATATGATCAATAGTTGAATAGTTCTTTTTGAATCCTGCTTGATATTCTCCAGTAATATTATTTTCCTCAACCCACTCTTGTAAACGATGATTAATGACTGTACTATAAATTTTACTACTAATATTGCATAATGAAATGCCCCTGTAATTGTTAGGGTTGTTGACATCTCCTTTTTTGTACAAGGGAAGCACAATACTTTCTGTCCAACTGTCAGGAAATATACCTTTCTGAAACAAAACATTACAAAATGTGACAAAGAAATCTGCAACACAATCACCTGCCTTTTTTAACAACTCTCCAGTTATTCCATCCGGCCCAGCAGCTTTTCTAATCTTTATCTTTTTAATTGCTAAAATAACTTCTTCCTTTGATATTGGTCGGTTGAAATAAACATCATTACCATCAACATTCAATTCGTCCTCGTCTGGTTCGCTTTCTTTTTCAAGTAAAGTTTTGAAGTGTTCAAACCAGTTGTCCAAAGTGGTATCATTGCTAACGTGTTTCCGTTTACATGAAAGTTTATTTACATTTTCCCAAAATTGCTTTTGATTATTCACCGAAGATAACAATTCATCTAAAACCGTTTTGTGGAAATCCTTCTCTTTGCGCTTTAACAAATGTTTATACTCTCTACGTGCAATACAAAAAGCATTTCCGTCTTCTGAATATCCTGTTCGACGGGATATTCTGTAAAGCTTTCTTAAATTTTTCTTTGCTGCCTTACATTCATGATCATACCAGTCATCTAATTTATCATTATCACCAATTCTGATCTGCCTATTCATGCATTCAGCACTTCGTTTAATGCAATCGTTTAATATAGACAAAGCTTCGTCAGTATCATAATCAATTAAACTTACAGCTGACTCTAACATTCTATGAGATTCCTCCGACTGCATTGAGTCAATAAACACCGGTGATGCATTATTGTTCCAAACTATCCTATTTAAAGTTTGCTTCTCTTCTTGAGATTTCATACTGTCATGCTCTCCCGAAAAAGTTAAATGTAACTGAAGTGGCATATGATCTGAATGAATCATATCACGAATATTAAGTTCACAGAAAGATTCAAACATAGCAAACATGTCACTCGACATTAAAAAGTAATCGTTAACACTACTACCTGAATCTGAGATGTATGTGTAGCAACCATAGCAGTCGCCATTACATGCACCATTCAGAATACGTAAATCAAATGTAGTACATAAATTCAACATAAGTTTATCATAGCTATTCAACACTTTGTCTTGACATTTCCTGTTTGTGTTCATCGAACTACTTGTTTACCCGTAGAGTGCCTTTAAGCCGTCAGCTGACGCCGCGTTAAAATTGCTTTCCCAGTGCCTATGGGCCGTCCACCGACGTCATGCATTTTTCTTGAATTTTCATTCGTTACTATTTCTATCAACGAACTCAAATAGAGTGAGCGTAGTAAGCCTTATATGTCTGTAGCATTAAAATGATATGTAAATGACCACACGTGAGGGGAAAGCCCATTTATTCTCATCACTGACTGGATGACCAGCCAGCACTTCGTCTCGCTTGCAAAGATGGCGGCGCAACCTTCGACAAGCGCAGCGAACAAATCAACGTATTTACACAGCTGCGCAGGCTCTGCTAATGATTTTTGACAAAGACAATAATCTTTTATTCAACGACTCACTCGAGCATGAAGGTGAGATGATGATAGTGATGGAATTGCCGACCATATTCGTCAGTTATTGAGTTGGGGGGTGTGACCTCAGTGTGTGTTCAGCCGACGGCTCGCCAGCGTCGAACGAGCCAGCCTAGTGTGTACTCTGCATTGTGTGCCAGTGGCCAGTGACGTGATAGTCAGCGTGAGAGGAGAGCGCTGCCTGCTCGCGGTGTGACACGGGGCAGAGGGAAAGGTAGGGGGAGAGGAGGAGTGAAAGAGAGGGTTGAAGTCCAGCAAGGGGGCGTGGTGGGGGGAGGGGGGCGTGGTCGTGGAATGACCTGTCTGCTTAGAGTGTGAGCGTCTTGATAGACTTCTAAACTGTTTTACTTTCATTTACAGGTGTTGTGTGACAATACAAACTTTATTTTCAACTTTTTTGCTTTGTGTTCTTGTTTGGATGTGAAGATGTAGTGGTAAATACATGTTTTTGATCATGCAAAAAAAA